>JAUKPS010068764.1:0-40361 GCA_032273165.1 Chlorellidium tetrabotrys | reverse complement strand
TTAGACATATTCTTAATTAACTTATTCAACTCAGCAGTGCTACCTGTAAAGATAACATTGTTATTCGTCACTTCTTTTCTAGATCCCTCTTTAGGTGTATCTAGTTTTTGTTTCTGTTGATGTAGATCCAATAACTGTTGGTTTATATCAGCCAACTGCTTCATTAGATTACCAACAACTTCAAATGCTCTTGGATGTTCCGACTGCATAGCCACATCAAGTGACTTCTGTAGTGCTTCCTGTCCCTGTTGCAATAATATACGAAGATTACCTCGAGTGACATCGAAGTCATCTTGAATCTTATTAGTGGTATCATTAATAACTTCGCCACTTTGCGTAATCACTTCAGTTTTACCCATCGGCTCAATGCCAAACTCGGCAGATAATGTTTCATCAATTTTCATTATTTATCTCATAGTTAGAATTTTAATAATCCTGGAAGTTTTGTTACTCCATACGATAAAACAGAACCAGTCAAGAAGTTACCTGCTCTTGTACCAAGTGTATTGTTGATAGTCTCTTGGAATCCAGTAAAATTCTGAGTCATTCTATCCAATAAATTAGTTGGAACTTTCTGACCATCAGCCAATGGAGACTTAGGTGAAGCGATCCAGTTTTTATACTGCATACCAATGCTAATCTTCATAACATCTTTTGCGGCATAATCCATCTGAATCGAACTAATAGTTTTAGGATAGCATTCAAACAAAGTCATCTCATAGCGAGTTTTATCATTGATATCTTGAACTTCAATATGCATATCAGTGATGTAAGTATTGTAATAGTTATATGTTTTAGTTACTGGGTTTGAAATCAAATTAGACCAGTCATCAAATAATGATTTAACTTTCATATCAACGTCTACATAGAAAGACATAGTGATATTATCATATAATTTCTCATATGGTACTTCACGAAACTCACCGAACATTCTGTTTTGAGTAGTCGAGTAGTTTGTTCCTGGAAGTTGAATCTGATCGCAGAACAATAAAATCTTTTGTAAGTTACCTGGATTAATACCTGCAGGTGGAGTGAACATAACTGCATAGCGATTAGTTCTTGCCAATGCTCCAGTTTTAATCTGAGAAATAAATTGGTTGATTGGCTTCTGGTCTTTTCCAGTAACCTTATCTGTTATATCTTTTGTGGAAAATGGTAAATTAAGTGCCATTTTATACCCTTCTAATTATCTTGGTCGAGTCAGACCAGACTTCTTGTTTACTTGCTCCAACAAATCTTTCAACTGGAAGTAACATAGCTGTTGCCCAATCCGCAGAAGAAACTTGTCTAAATTGTGTTCTAACATGACCAGTAAGATACTGTCTTACGCATGGTTGTGCTGGCGCAAATCTAGATACACCATCAATCAACTGCCATGAGTATTTCAATCTTGTTGTTTCATCCATTCTACTATTGCTTTTAAAAGTCATTAACTTATCCAACAAACCGATTCTAAGAGGATATGGTAAATAGTGCATATTTAACCCCATGAATCCATCTTGTGTTTTACTGAATGGAAATACCAAAGGAAACCTATCGTAATAAGGTAATTCTTTCTTCATTTTTGGATCGTATACAAACATGTATAGTTTTCCAGGCATGATTCTAGTGACCAATTGATCTGTATCACCATTCAGCACTTTCGCTGGGGTGAGTTGCTGCTTAGTCATCAAAGTGACTTGCTGTTCGAACCAACCCTTAGACTTCTTGACAGCTGTCGCCAAGTCGTATTTATTGCGTTCGAATACATCGACCATTGTTTGCTTTTTAGCCATATTATTATTTAGGTGTTAATCCTAACTCTTTCTCGGTAATAATCTTAAATTCCCATCCTCGATCTTTAGCGAATTCGATTGCTGCTTCCCATTTGGCTTTATTTTTCATAAAAGTGAGGGATTCTGTAATGTATCTTTGCGTTTGGCGTCCTGGATAAATAGGAGGTTGAGTCTGTGCAGCTGGTTTTACCTCCACGATATAGGTTTTACCTGTACTAACAGTTATCTTAAAATCAACAAAATAACGATGGATTCGGTTGTCTGTGGGACAACGATAAGGAACAATAGTTTCTTCCGAATTCCACTTCAGAACACTGGGGTTTTTATCGCACCAAGAAGCAAATCTAGTCTCCCAACTCGACCTCATAATGATGTTAGTTGGGTCTCCTGTATACTTCTCAGGGAATATTGGGATAAACTTTCTCTTATGGAACATAAATAACTAATTAGGGTAACAATAACCACTATTTAGGTTAAAGGCATAAAATGAGTATATTCACAGACGCTATCAATTCAGCTACAAGTGCAGTAGAATCTGCAAAGACTTGGACACAGAAAAGGCTGGATGATTTAGGAACTCCGCTTGGTTTAGATAACGTAAGCAGAAAGGGTGCAGGCTCTTTTAACACTGGACAATATAGCGTAAATAGTCATACATATCCAACTGATCTTCTATCATCAGTAGGCAGTTATGGTGGTAACTATGTTATATTTTATATTAACGTGGCAGTTGATTCTAAACTGATAGGTAAAGTAGGTGAGAATGGTTTAGTCGCAGTTAAAGATGTTCCACCAAGAGATCGTGGATCAATCGTTGCGATGAACTTAAATTCCACTCAACTCGCAGCAACAGTTGCTGGAACTGGAGCACTTGAAGGTGCTCTTGGTGGTGGTTTATTAACAGGTAATATTGCAGGTGCTGCAAAAGGTGCAGCAGTTGGCGGTGCAGTTGGTGGAGTAGTTGGTTCTATAGTTGCCAATGAAGCAGCAACAGCAAGTCGTGCTCAACGCAGATTAAAAACTGCTATTGCCATGCATGTACCAAACCAGTTATCTATTCGTTATGGCGTAAATTGGTCTGACGAAGATACTGTTGGGTTTTCAATGGTAGCGCAAGGTGGTGAACAAATTGCCAATGCTTTAAAGAATGGTGATATGAAAGGTCTTGGTGAAAAGGCATCATCCATCGCCACTAACCTAGCATTGACCAAAGGACCAGGAAAAGAAGGTATGTCTGCTGCGACTGGTCTAGCAGCAAACCCAAAGAAAGAACAATTATTCAAAGGTGTTGATTTCAGAACATTTAGTTTTGATTATCAATTCTTCCCACGAAGCGAGCAAGAAGCTGCAAATGTATTGAGAATTATTAAAGAATTTAAATATCATATGCACCCAGAGTTTAAAGATGCTGGTAATTTCTTATACATCTATCCTTCTGAGTTTGATATTTCCTACTATCAAAATGGTACTGAAAATTTAAATTTACATAAACATACATCATGCGTTTTACAAGAGTTGAATGTAAACTATACACCGAATGGCCAGTTCAATACATTCCCAAATGGAATGCCTACACAGATTAATGTGACACTAGGATTTAAAGAACTTGCTCTACTCACCAAAGACAAAGTGGACGACGGACTATAATGTACTTCAAAGAATTCCCAAAATTTCAATACGACTTTGCATATGGAAACGACACAAAAGTTTCCGTTGTACAAGATATCACAAGAAACATTCGTTTCCGCAGAGATGTGCTTGCCAATGTATCGCTGTATGATGAATACGATATTATTGATGGTGAAACACCAGAAATAATTGCCGAAAAAGTTTACGGTAATCCTCAATATCATTGGATCATTATGCTTGCCAATGAAAGACATGATTATATCAGCGACTTTCCACTGCCAGAATATACACTAGAGAAATACATTGTAGACAAATATGGTGCACAAAGATACGCTACTCATCACTATGAAGATGCAAATGGTTTTGTAGTTAATTCAGATACATCTGGAGCCACATCAGTTTCCAATGATGATTATGAAAGACTTCTAAATGAATCAAAGAGAAGAATTAAACTAATTTCACCAGATTTATTAGCAGTTATTTTAAAACAATATGAAGAATTGATGTAATGAAAACCGAACAACAGTTGAGATATGCTGGCGATGTCAGCATTAATAAAGTTCAGATAGTAACACCAACTGGGTTTTATCAGGATATTACAGCACAAGTTATGAATATCCAGTTTTATGAAGATATTTTTGCTCCATTTATTACTGGAAGTATTGTTGTTAGAGAGTCTTTTGACTTGATTAATCTATTCCCGTTTGTTGGTGAGGAATATCTTGATTTAGATGTAACAACTCCAACTTTAAAAGATTCAAGCATTAAAGGTAGATATTACATTTACAAATTAACTGATAGAGAACATCTTGGTGATAAGAGTGTTGTTTACCAGATCCATTTTATTTCTATTGAAGCACTTGCTGATATGAATAAGAAAGTTAGTAAAACTTTTGCTGGTAAAGTTTCAGATTTAGTAGAGTCATTTGTTAAAGATAAAAACTATGGACTTGAGAGTGATAAGAAAATATTTGTTGAGCCGACAAATAATAGTGTAAAATACATTTCAAATTATTGGAGTCCGATTAAAAATCTTAACTACCTCTGCGGTAATGCGGTAAATAAAAACAAAACTCCAAACTATGTGTTTTTTCAAAATAGAGATGGATTTTATTTTCTTAGTTTAGAAAAACTGTATCAGAATGTAGTCACATCAGAATTTGTTTATGACAAATATACTCGTGATAAATTACCTGATGGTCGAGATGTTCGTAATGTAAATGAAGATTATAAACGTATTCTTGAGATAAGTGTTCCAGTCGCCCATGATTATATGGATAGACTAAGAAATGGTATGATTGCTTCACGACAGTTTTCCTACGATGTAACCAAGAAAACATATAATGTCAAAAATTACAATATGTTGGATCGTTTCAAAGATCAAAAACATTTAAACAAATTTCCAATAAATTCTAATAAAGTTATTTTTAGAAACAACTCCACCATGATCATTTATCCAAAGGATTATGGTAACTTTAATGGTTTTGGAGATGTCACTAATGCCCACTCCAATCAGGAAAGAATTTCCACATTGAAGATGGCAGAAGCCAACAAGATTAATATTACAGTTCCAGGTAGAACTGATTATACAGTTGGCCAAAAGATTGGAATTGTATTATACAGAGTTGAACCTGCCAGTAAGAAAGACCAAGACTTAACTGATAAAATGTTTTCTGGTTACTATCTTATTGCAGCGATCAACCATGTTATTGATAAAGAAAAACACGAGTGTTATATGGAATTGATTAAAGAATCATCTCAGATGGATATGAATAGGAACAAATAATGAATTTTTACTATGGTGTCGTAGAAAACAGAGAAGATCCACTAAAACTTGGTCGTTGCCAAGTTCGTATCGTTGGCTTGCACACGCATGATAAGGGTATACTACCAACCATAGATCTTCCATGGGCTACACCGATGCAGCCAGTAACTTCTGCTGCAATGAATGGTATTGGCTGGACTCCTACTGGACCAGTTCCTGGAACAACTGTAATTATTCTATTTGCAGATCAAGAGCAACAGCAACCAGTAATGATTGGTACTGTTGGTGGTATTCCACAAAGTAAACTATCCGAGTCTTCAGTTGATATTGAACAATCAGGTTCTATTGTTACTGATGGTGGTATTTTAACTGATAGTAGCGGTAATGCTATTAAATCTAGCGATGGAATTCCTATCACTGTTGGTTCAACTGCAGCAACAACTTCTGAAACTGCTCAACCAAATTTAACTGAACAGGCTGTTCCAAATAAACCATCTGACACTGCACTAAAGGCATCTATACCAACTAAACCACCTGCTGGTTCTACAAGCAATCCTACAACTGCAGAACAAAACATTAAGTATTTAATTGATGCTTGCGATCAAGTCGGATTAACGAGTAAGTATGCAAAGGCATCTATTCTTGGTATTTGTGGTGGTGAATCTGGATGGTTGTGTATTGAAGAAGGTTCTTACTATTCAAAAGCCAGTTCTCTTTCTGCAATTTTTAAGAGATCTTTTCCTACAGAAGAATCTGCTCAACCATATGTTAAATGGTCTGGAACAAAGGCAGACTTTTTTAGAAAAGTTTACTCGCCAGAAGGTAATGGTAAATTAGTTGGACATAAGGATCCAGAAGATGGAGCCAAATACTATGGTCGTGGATTTAATCAGATTACTGGTAAATCTTTGTATCAACAACTACAAAAGTTTTTAATTGGTAAGGGTATCCCAGTAGATTTTGTTAATAACCCACAATCATTGGTTGATGATCCAAAAACATCTGCTCTTGCCACTGCTGCATTCTATTCATTAAATGTTAAACATGATATTAACGATCCTGGATATTTCCAGACAGCATTGAAGCGTACTGGTGCTGATGCCAATGGTTCTGGTTATGCAAAGAAACAGAAATTCTATGAATACTTCTTGGGTGAATCCGTCACAGTTGATTCTACAAATAAACCTGCAGCAGATGACCAAAAAGTTTATACCAAAGAAGAAGTTAAAGATCTTCCACCTGCTAAACAAGCAGCACTATTAGAAGATCGTTCAGATGCAAAAACTGTTGGTTTTAAAGATCCAAAAGGTAAGTATCCATTAAGACATTTACTTGATGAGCCAGATACGAATCGTCTTGCACGACAAGTACAAAAAGAAACTGCCATTGAGTTTAAGGATTCAACAAGAACAAAAGAGATTCCTGCTGCAAATGGTGGTGACTCTTGGGAACAACCTCTTGCTCCATTCGGTGGATTGTATCCGTATAACAAAGTCTACGAATCTGAATCAGGACACTTGTTTGTTTTAGATGATACACCAGCAAACGAAAATGTAAGTCTTTATCATAAAACTGGTTCATTTATTGATATTGATGCAAATGGCACTCAAGTTAATAAAATTGTTGGTGATGGTTATACTATTATTGACAGAAATGGTGCAATCTATATCGGTGGAGCATGTAATCTAACAGTTGGGAATAGCGTAAACATCCTTGTACAAGGTGCAGCTGATATTCAAGTTGATGGTGCTGCAACTATTAATCTAAACAACAATGCTGACATTGGCATCGGTGGCGATCTTAACATGGTCGTTGGAGGAGATTATAATTTACAAGTTGATGGTGACTTTAACATTAAAGGTAATAGTTCTATTTCTATGCAATCTGCAGCAGTTACTTCTGTCAAAGCAGGTTCCGAACTAAACATACAATCACTACAAAGCACAAGTATTAAAGCAAACGCTGATATGTACTTGGAAGCAGTTGGTGAGCAAAACGTAAAAGCAGGTGGTAATGTTAATGTGGATGGCGCAGAGTTCCACGGACAAGAAGGATCTGCTGTAGGTGGTAATGATATCGAAGATTCTACATTGGCACTTACTGCTCCAGAATTTGCTGATGGACGTCCAGATCAATTTGGTGTTTTAACAACTCCTGTTCGTCCAAGTCCACCAACAGATTTAAAATATGCTCTTAATGAAGAAAATCAAAAACTCGTTGACGATTATGTTGCAAACCCATCTAAATATTACAACGCTGGTGCAGCAGAGGGTGGTGTTAAACCGAACTATGCTGGAACACCTAAGACAGATGAAAGTGGCGCAAGTTTAATTGCTGGATCAACTGCTTCTGACTTATATCAATTCCTGACTAAACAACTTCAGTTGGCAGAGTCTGGTTATTGGAGAGAAACAGGGCAGGGTGGTAACCCAAGTAATGCAAATATTACTCGTATTTGGGCAGATCTTGGTTACTCAAAAACCAATCCATATTGGACAACAGACCAAACAGCATGGTGTATGGGTTTTGTAAACTGGTCATTGAAACAATGTGGATATCGTTATGTTCAAGAAGCAGCAGCAAGATCAATTAAATCTAGCCCTGATAGATGGAAAGCGACACCAATTACTGACTTCTCTCAGGCTGAACCTGGAGATATCGCTCTTTGGAATTATGGACATGTAAACTTTGTTTACTCAAACAAAGGTGGTGCGTTATCTTTCGTTGGTGGTAATCAAACACCAAAGGCTAAAACAAATAATCCATCTGACGGAGATGTTTCATTGTCTTGGCCAGGAGGATATAGACTTCCAGGAAATGGTTCTTTAGTGGGTCTATGGAGACCAAGCAAGGTTTAATATGGCATGGACTCCAACTACAACCGAACTTGGACCACATACTGAATTAGAAACATTCAGTCATAGTATTACGTATATTATACCAGCAGTTGAGGCAGATCCTTTGGCGGATCCTCCAGTAGAAGGTTCAGAAGAAGTTAGATATAATGTAAGGATAGTGCCACAGGAAGCGAATCCTACCACTGTTTCTTTCACTGCAGCGGATCCAGGAATTGTGGCTGGATACTTTAAAAGAGTTTTTAATGATACGATTAAGTATCAGACTTTTGAAAAAGAAATAAAAACTGTAGTTACCGATCCAGATAATGGAGCGTGGGATAAAGTTATTAATGCAGAAGTCTCTGAGACTATATCATTCAAAGCTGACACCACTAGAAATATTATTAAAAATTATACCGCAGAAGCATATAGCCCGTCAGCCCCAAACACTGTGGTTGCTTCTAAAAGTTACACAATTAACATTCGGGATTTGAACTGGACAACAGGACAAAACCTATTAAAAGAACTAGTAAATCTAACAAAGAGTAGATAATGCCAGCGATATCTTTAGAAGCCCAACAATCAACAGGACATGGATGTTTTCCTCCGACTGCTGCAGCTGGACCATACACAACTAAGTCTTTCTTCAATGGTAAGGCTATTCAGCTGATGGGGCATACTCAGTATCAGCCACATACATGTGGAATAACCACTCATCCATCATCTGCTCGAAAAGTATCATCTTCTTCCTCCACTTTCTATTTTGAAGGTAAAAAAGTAGCTCGAATCGGAGACGATCTTGCCTGTGGAGATACAATAGCTGAAGGATCGCAAGATTCGTTTATTGGATAGACTAAATAATAATATGTCAAGAAATACAAGAACATTTTCAGATTTAGACTTAAATTTCACTGCTCACCCAGTGACTAATGACATTGTACGTCGTTACGATGAGAATGCCATTAAGGCATCGGTTAAAAACCTTCTTTTGACTCGAAATTTTGAGCGTCCATTTCATAGCGAGATAGGTTCACCTATCAGAGCGTTGCTATTTGAACTTCCTGGACCAATGTTTACAGTTATGATGAAACGAGCCATCGTGGACGTTATCAATAACTTTGAACCAAGAGTAAACATTATAGACGTATTGGTGAACGATTCCTTAGACGAAAACGCAGTCTATATCACTTTAAACTTTAAAATAGTAAATACCGAGAGACCTATCACTCTCGATTTAGCACTAGAGAGAACACGATAATGGCATCCAATAATAAAAGAATTAGTGTTTCAGAATTAGATTTTGATAACATTAAGGCTAACCTAAAAGAATACCTAAAGGGTCAGGATACATTTTCTGACTATGATTTTGAAGGATCAGGACTTGCAGTTCTTCTAGATGTTCTGGCTTACAATACTCACTACAACGGTATCTACACAAACCTTGCTGTCAATGAAATGTTCCTTGACTCAGCAAGTAAAAGATCATCCGTAGTATCTCTCGCCAAGTTACTTGGATATACTCCAAACTCAGCCAAGTGTGCAACTGCCACTGTTACATTAAATATTACATCACCTTCAACTGGTCCATCTGTAGTTTCAGTTCCAGCGTATACTCAATTTAATACAACTGTTGATGGTAACTCTTACGCATTTTATACTTCTCAAGAATATACTGCAGTTGGAGCGTCAACAAGTTATACAATTTCAGATGTTCTTTTAACTGAGGGTTCTCCTTTAACATTTAAATATACAGCTGCTTCTGGTGTAAGATACATTATTCCAAACGCAAATGTTGATTTATCAACTGTTAAGATTCGTGTTCAAGAAAATTCAACATCATCAACTTTCTACACTTACACAGTTTCTACTTCTGTTATTAATGCAGATTCAACTTCAAAAGTATTTTGGATTAAAGAAATCGATGATGGTTTATATGAATTAACATTCGGTAATGGCACTCTTGGCAAAGCACTGGAAAATGGTAACGTGGTTCACATTAGTTACTTCGTTTCTAGTTTAGATGCAGCCAATGGAGCGACATTATTTTCATATGATGGTTCAACTCTTTACACTGGAGCCAATGTTTCAATTACAACTACCTCTGCAGCTGCTGGTGGCGGAATGGTAGAAGATATTTCAAGTATCAAATTTAATGCACCAAGATCTTATGCTGCACAGAATCGTGCCGTTACTCCAGATGACTATCGTGCTTTGATCTATGCAAACTTTCCTGAAGCAGCATCGGTTGCTGTTTGGGGTGGAGAGGATAACGATCCACCAATTTATGGTAAAACTTATATTTCGGTTAAACCAAAAACTGCAGGTAAATTGACTCTTCAACAAAAGTCAGATATCTTAAATACAATTTTGGAAACAAGAAACATTGTTTCTATCACTCCAGAAATCGTTGATGCAGAGTATATTAATATCGCTTTAAATGTAACTGTTTACTACAATGATAGAGAAACAGGATACACTTCTACTGATATGGCTGCAATTGTACGTCAGGTTATTTTAGACTATAACAATTCTGACTTACAGAAATTTGAAAGCGTATTCCGCTATTCTAAGTTAAGTCGTTTAATTGATGCTGCAGAACCAGCAATTACAAATAACATTACTACTGTTCTTTTAAGAAGAAAATTAAATCCACGCTACAACATTTCTGCTGAATATAACATCAATGTTATCAATCCAATTTTCACTTCTGGTGTGGCAGAAGACTCAGTTATTTCAACTGGCTTTTATATCAAAGGAAGCGAATTCCTGCACTATTTAAGTGATGATGGTGTGGGTAATATGGTTCTTTACTATCGTTCAGTTGGCACAGCTACTCAAGACTCTCAGAAAATTATTGTTGATTCAAGTATTGGTACTGTGGATTATGCAGCTGGTAAGATTAATATTAAGAATCTAAATATTACAGGTCTTGCAGATATTGACTTTGAGATTAGTATTAAGCCATCTTCAAACGATGTGATTTCTGCATACACTCAAATCGCTGAAATCGCAACAGATCATTTATTCGTAACAGCAATTCCTGATAAGACTGCCAATGGCGATCTTCGTGCAGGCAAAAATTATACATTCACTACTAGTCGTTCATAATGACAATACCTCGTCGCACGTTATCATCGTTAGTTGCTAGTCAACTCCCTGAGTTCGTCAGGGAGGATCATCAAACATTCGTTGCGTTTTTAGAAGCATACTACGAGTATCTTGAAAATATAGAAGGTAATGATTTAAAATCACTTGGTGATATTGATACAACTTTAGAATCTTTCATTAAGTATTTTAAGAAAGAAGTTGCTGTAAATTTCCCACAACCTGTAATAGATGAAAGATTTTTATTACAGCATATGAAAGACCACTATCTTGCAAAAGGTAGTGAAGCATCTTTCAAATTTTTGTTTAGAGTTCTTTTTAATAAAGACGTAACATTAGAATACCCATCACGTCAGATGCTTCGTGCTTCTGATGGTCGTTGGAATCAGGATGTATCACTATTTGCTAGAGTTAATGCTGGTGACCCAGATGCTATTATCGGTAGAGTAGTTGATGTTGTTACACCCAATAGAATTATTAGACTACAGATTGATAGAAGACAATATGTTGAAGTAGAAATCGATCGTATTGTTGAAATTGCAGACGGTATTTACGAATTCTTTATTGATCGTAAATTCTTTGGAGATATTACTGCTGGAGATAGAATTCGTTATCAAGATACTTTTGATGCGACTATCTTATCAACTACATCAAAAGTTACTATCCAGCAAAAGGGTAAAAGATTTAAACTTGGTGATTTATACGAAATTAAAAACGGAGATGGTGCTGGATCAATTTTAAAAGTTTCTGGCATTAATGATACTGGTGGAATTACTGCTATTGAATTCGTTAAATACGGTATCAATTACACTAATGACTTTACTGCAACTATACTACCACTTGGTGGACAATCAGCTACATCTGCTGGATCCACTGCATTAACTATTGGTGGAGTTTCTCCAAGTTATACCATAGGATTAAATGAAACTACCAATGGTTTCTTTGAACAAGGTATTATCAATAACTCAGACTATAATACTACTGGTTACTGGGATGGTACTTATGTAGGTGATATTGTTCGTGAGTTCTTCGTTGATAACAAGTACACTATTTTAGATCCAGATGAACCAGCGATTATTAAAATTACTCTTGGTTCTTTGGCAAAATATCCAGGATACTACACAAGTAATCTTGGTTTCTTGGATGATGCTATTTACATTCAAGACAGTAAATTCTATCAAGCATTCTCATATGTTGTTAAGATTGATGAGAAGTTAGAAGCGTATCGTTCTGCGGTTAAAACATTAATTCATCCAGCAGGCATGGCACTGTTCGGTGAGTATGATATTAGAAACGAATTTGATACTGGAACTAGCCTAACATCGATGTTACGTTTCTTGGTACTTGCGTTCCAAGACGAAGCATTTGTCACTACTGGTGTTGCAACTTTTGCTGTAACTAAACCTCTTGCTACTCATTACTTGTATGATGGGTCAACAGCAGATACAAGTTCGGTTACACTAACAGATGTTAGTAGACCTGATTTTGTAATAACAAAACCTTTAGATACTCACTATCTAAACGATGGAACTACGGAAGATACAAGTTCCGTTACACTGGCTGATACAAGTAGAGTTAAGGATATCGGTAAAGCACTTTCTACTCACTATCTAAACGATGGAACTACAGCAGATACAAGTTCAGTAACTCTAGCTGAAACGACTTACGATTATGACTATGGATCATTAACACGTATTGGTATTAGTACTTTTGATATAACAAAGGAATTTAATTCTCCTGTTTACGACCATTATTTGTATGGTGGTGCAACTTTAGATACTGATACAGTTTCTCTTGGAGAATCAATCTCTAGTTTTGATGTAGAAAAAGCATTAGATACGCATTATTTAAACGATGGAACTACAGCCGATACTAGTTCTGTTACAATGAGTGATACGACAGGAACAAATGGAACTAGAACTGTTCCTTACTTTGTCCTAAATAAAGAATTGGCTACCCATTACTTGTATGATGGGTCAACAGCAGATACAAGTTCAGTTACAATGACTGGCAGTGGAGGGAGTTTATGGTTAAGTCCTTATACAGATCCTTATCCAATTGACAGTTCTTATTTTGCAAACGATAGTGGAAACTATACAACAGGTGAATCAAGTTTCACTGGATAATTAATAAAGGAGATTTCGATGAATTTAAAAGAAAATTTAGGAGTTATAGGCGAATTAACCATTCAAGTTTTTGATCCGAATGGTAATTTAAAATCTGCAACTAAAGTGCCTAACCTAGTAGTTACTAATGGTAAAAACTATATTGCTTCCCGCATGGTTGGAACTGCAGCTACTGTAATGGGTTATATGGCTATTGGTACTGGTACAAGTTCACCAGCAAATGGTGATGTAAACTTAGGTACTGAAGCATATCGTGCTTCAATGACTTTCACTGCTTCTACTAACACTGTTACTGGCACTGCTACTTTTAGCGCAGGTAATGGTACTGGTGCTATTACTGAAGCTGGTATTTTTAACTATGGTACATATGCTTCTAGCCCATCGGCTGGTCAATACATGCTTTGCCGTACAACTTTCCCAGCAGTTAATAAAGCATCTGGTGACTCTATTGCCATCACTTGGGTTGTTACAGTAAGTTAATTAAAAGAAAAGACATATGACTACATCTGCGTTAATGAAATCCATTCTGCATAATTCTATTGCAGATGGATTATACAACGAGGTTGTTACTAGAAATAGTAGATACTATTACTATTTGGGGAAAACAGTAACTTGGACAGACGATCTAACACCTCCATATCCAACAGATAGTGTAGCATATGAATTGGCTTCACGTAATGATATTATTACAATGAAGGAAATTAAACCAACAGATATAGCGTATGTTATCCCACGCTATAATTGGACATCTGGTACAATTTACGATCAATATGATGATCAATATTCTACTGAAGTGCAGGGAGTTAATTTAACTGCTGGTGGTTTTGGTTACGGTTCTGATCCATTTGTTTATATCGGTTCACAAGGTTCATCAAACTGGGCTGCATCTACTTCTTATATTTCTGGTAGGTTAATCAAATCAGGTAGTAATTATTACATTGTAACTACTACAGGTATTACTGGAACAACTGCACCGACACATACTACAGGAACAGTTGCCAATGGTACTGCTCAATTAAAATTTGTCAGTGTTAGTGATGGTGGAGGTAGTGGTGCTACTGCAACTGCAGTAAGAATTGAAGGTAGCGTTGCTGGTATTACATTGACAGCAAGAGGTTCTGGATATACCAGTGAACCAACATGTATTATTGCTGGTGGTGGAGGGGAAAACGCAGATGCTCATGCAGTTGTTACTATTTCTCCAAATGGATTTCAGAAATTAGAAGATGCATTATTTTATGTAGTGACAGATGAGTTTAACGTATACAAGTGTTTAGATAATAATGTCAATGCTAATTCTACAGTAAAACCAACTTCAACAACAGTTGAACCTATTGTTCTTGCAGATGGTTATATGTGGAAATTCATGTATAATGTTCCAATCGCTCTACGCAACAAATTCGTTACAGATGATTACATTCCTGTTGTCACTGCTCTTCGTAATCAATTTTATTCAAGTGGTCAACTTCAAACTATTCGTGTAGATGCTGGTGGTTCTGGATATACATCTGGATCAATTACAGTACAAGGTGACGGACATAATGATGCTGATCCGATATATTTAAACGGTATAACACTTTCCAGTGGTGGTACTGGATATGTCAGCCCAACTGTTTCTATTGACCCACCATTTACTGGTGTTGCTGCTTGGCAATCAAGCACTTTAGTTTTAACTGGACAGAAATTATCTTATAATAATAACATTTATGAGGTAGCTGTTTCTGGTGTAACTGGAACTACTGGTCCAGTTCATCGCTTCAATACAGTTGCGAATGGTGCTGCTGCTCTACATTACGTTGGAACTCAAGCCACTGCCACAGCAACAATTAATGGCTCTGGTGTTATTACTGCATTAACATTATATGGAATGTTAAGAAACATTCAAGTGTTAACTGGTGGTACTGGTTATACTTCCGCTCCAGCTATTACTGTTGGAACTTTGTGGACAGCATCAACTGCATTAACATTAAATTCTCAAGTATATTATGGTAATAATTTATACACTGTAACTACAGCTGGTACTACTCATGCTTCAACTGCTCCGAGCCATACTTCTGGTGCAGTGGCTAATGGTACAGCAACTCTAACTTGGGTTGGTCATCCAGCAACTGCAAGAGCCACTCTATCGGTTACTTCTATTATTCGTTTTGATATCACAGATCCAGGAATTGGATATAATGCTGCGCCAACCATTAATATTGGTACTCAATGGACAGCATCAACTGCAGTGACTGTTGGACAACAAATCTATTATTCAAATAGACTTTATACTGTTGCCACATCTGGAACTACTCATGCTTCTACTGCCCCTACACATTTATCTGGGACATCATCAAACGGTACTGCCACTTTAACTTATGTTGGTGTGCAAGCGACTGCCACATCAACCATTAAATACGGTGCAGGGTATTCTTCAAAACCAACCATCACTGTGGCTGGATCTCCAGGTGTTGACGCAAATATCACCTTCACATCAGAAGATTCTGCTGCTAGATTAATTCCAATTTTTGATAATGGTCAATTAGTATCAGTACAAATTGATGATCCAGGAATTGGATACACTTACGCAAACTTAAACGTAACTGGTGATGGTTCAGGAGCATTAATTTCTGCTGATTTATCTCCAGGTGATGTTAATACATTACAAGCAACTATTGAGTTACTTACTGTTGATGGTCGTATTATGAATATCCCTATCATTTCTGGTGGCTGGGGATATGGCGGAACTCCAACTGTTACTATTACTGGTGATGGTACAGGTGCTGTGGCTACTCCAACTGTTGTTAATGGTGCAGTCACTAAACTTACAATGACCTCTTATGGTTCTGGATATCGTTGGGCAACTGTAGTTATTTCTGGAACAGGTTACGGTGCTAAGGCTAGAGCGATTATATCACCTTATGGTGGTCACGCTAAAGAAGCACTAAATAACTTTTATGCAAGAACATTGATGTTTTATAGTAACATTAGCCAAGATAAAAATCAGGGATTTGAGGTTAATAACGATTATCGTCAGTTAGGTATTATTAAGAATCCTAGACAATATGGAAACAGTAATAGTTTAACATCTATTTTGGCTTCTGCTTGCTGGGTTATTTCTGCTAGTACAAATACTACATTGTTCCCAGCTGACTCTATTATCACTAAAACAAGCGACTCAACTCGCTTTAGAATTGTTACAAATACAGGCAGTGCTATGTTAGTGCAGGCAATTGATAACGCAAGTATTGCTATTGGTAATAATTTTACCAATGCAAATAGCGATGTATTTACTGCAAGCGCAGTCACTGCTCCAACAGCAGATAAATATTCTGGAGACTTAATGTTTATCGACAATCGAGCAGCATTTACTCCAACTGCCGATCAGACAGTTACATTAAGAACAGTTATTCGTTTTTAATAAATTATTCAACAGGATAAGATTAAACAATGTTAGACTTCAATACCGAACCGTATAATGACGACTTTGACGAGAATAATAAATTCTATAGAATTTTATTCCGTCCATCTTTTGCTGTTCAAGCCAGAGAATTAACTCAGCTACAGACAATTTTACAAAAACAAATTGCTTATCATGGAAGCCATATCTTTAAACAAGGTTCAATGGTTGTTCCTGGAGAAATCAATCTTGATAAAAAATATAGTTATGTAAAATTACAAACATATTATAACTCAGATGTTATTGAAACATATATTGATAATTTTGCTGGAAGAAAAATTCGAGGTGACTCTGGTGTTGAAGCAACAGTATTAAAAGTTGTTCGTGAAGAAGGATCTGATGAAACAACTCTTTATGTTCGTTATAACAAAAGTGCAGATGATACTGTCACTAAAACATTCTCAGATGATGAAGTAATTACAACTATTAGTGGAACAGGTACATATTCTGTTCAGGCTATTTCTTCAGATGCAACTGGTGTTGGTTCTGCAGCAATTATTGGACGTGGTGTTTATTATGTCAATGGGTTCTTTGTTCTTGTTGAAGAACAGAGTATTATCCTTGACAAATATACTAATGTACCAACATATCGTATTGGTTTAACAATTAATGAAGTTAAAACTACTCCAGAAGATGATGAAACTCTTTTGGACAATGCTCAAACATCATATAACTATGCTGCTCCAGGTGCACATCGTTATTATATCGATTTAGTACTAACAAAAATACCTTTACTAACAAGTGCCTTTACTTGGTCAGCAAATACAAAATTTGCTAAGGGTGATATTGTTAAGAGTGGTAATCTTTACTATCAAGTAACTGTTGCTGGAACTACTAGTTCTTCTGCTCCAAGTCATACTTCTGGTGATTCTAGCAATGGCACTACAACATTGCAGTTTATTCAAACATACATTGAATCTCTAGATGTTGATTCTGATTCTAATTTTATTGAGTTGTTAGCATGTAATGCTGGCCAAACTCTACGAAAAGTCACAACGACTGCTTACGCTGAAATTGAAAAAACTCTGGCACGTCGTACGATGGATGAATCAGGTAACTATACTGTTTCACCATTCAAGATTGATGTGCGTGAACACAGAAACAATAATCGTGGTCAGTGGGTTACTGATACAGCATATCTAATTGGTGATGTGGTAACTAACGCTGGTGTCACTTACGTTGCTACAAATAATGCAACTTCAAAAACTGTTGCTCCAGTTCATACTACTGGAACTACATCTGACAGTTCTACTACTGGTGGTGTTCTTTGGGAATACAACACAGTTCCATTCTATAATCGTGGTATTTATAGCCCAACTGATGGAACAAATCCTGGAGATGAAACTAAACTTGCCATCGGCATGGAACCTGGAAAGGCATATGTTGAAGGATACGAAATTGAAAAACCTTCAACTACATACGTCACTGTAGATAAAGCACGTGATTATGTTCAAGTTGCTGCAAACTATGTCCCTTATAGTGTTGGTAACTATGTTTATGTTACCAATATTAATTCTTTACCACCATTTGATTCTGCAACTGGTTATCCAAAAGTAACACTATACACTAGATTCTGTAGTGCAGTTGGAACTGCAACAGGAACAGCAATTGGTACTGCACGTATTCGTGGTATTGAATGGGATACTGGAACAATTGGTACTCAAACTGCAGTATATAAACTTTACTTGTTTGATGTCACTGTTACAGCAGGATATGATTTCAATAGAGATGTAAAATCATTCTTCTATAGCCGTTCAGATGTTAATCTAAATTTCTCTGCAGACATTAATAGTATTGCCACAAACTTAATTGGTTCTGCAACAACTTATACAACTTATCCAACTAAAGGTGGATCAGCAACTTTAACAGGTATTGGAACTGCATGGCAGGGTGGCACTACTGCTAGCCCAGCACTTAAAGTTGGTGATTATATTTTAGTCAATACATCTTCTGGAGATGTTCTTCGTAGAGTAACTACTATTACAAACAATGGAACTATTGTTGTAGATTCTTCAGTTACTGTTGATGGTGGTATCGTGAAACTTGTCACAACAGGATTACAAGAACCACAGAATTCTTCTTTAATCTATCCATTACCGAACTACGCAATTAAGTCAGTTCGTTCTAGTACTGGTACTAATACAATTAGATACTATGGTATGCAATACGTATCTGCCACCGCAGGTTCTGGTAGTGGTGGAACATGTTCACTACAATTATCTTTAACTTCTGGTACTGGTGTATTTGCCACAGCAGATGAAACTGATAACTATGTTTTAGCATATTATGATGCATCTTCTGGTGGTGTAATTGTTAAACCTTCTGCATGGACATCAGGTGGTTCAACAACTATTACATTTACTATTCCAGACACTTATGCTGGTAAAGATTTTGTTGCAATGGCAACAGTTCTAAAAACTGGTATTGGTGAAAAGACTAAGACTAAAGCTGAGACGACTGTTACATTCACAACTCAGGCTGCAGCCACAAAATCAATTCTTTCTTTGGGTAAGGCAGATATTTTACGTATCAAATCCATTATGATGGATACTGGTACATTTGCTTCTCCATCTGGTAATTATACTGTTGATCTTTATGACCAGTATGATTTTGATAATGGACAAAGAGATACTCATTACGATATTGGTAGACTGCTACTAAAGAATTCTTATACTCCTCCATCTGCTCCAATTTCAGTGACATTTGAATGGTTCGAGCACGGCACTGGAGATTATTTTACTAAGAACTCTTATCCTATCGATTCAACTATTAAAGCTGTTGATGTTCCATCATACAATGGTGTATCACTGCGTGATGTTTTAGATTTCCGTCCAAGAATTGGAGATGCTGGTGTTACATTTACTGGCACAAATTCTTCATTCTCAATCACCCCAAAACGTGGTACTGATCTAACACTTGATTATTCATACTACCTATCTCGTAAAGATAAAATTGCCATCGATTCTAGTGGAAAATTCTTTGACATAAAAGGTATTTCTGCTTTAGTTCCAGGAGAGCCAGCAGATCCAGCAATTGGTATGGTTCTTTATAAGTTGACTCTAGAGCCATATACATTTGGAACATCAAACGCAAACATTGTTATCGATCAAGTTGATAATAAGCGTTATACTATGCGTGATATCGGTAAACTAGAAAAGCGTATTGATAATCTAGAGTACTATACTTCTCTCTCATTATTAGAACAAGAAACAAAATCTCTTTCTATTACTGATTCGCAGGGATTGGAAAGATTTAAAAACGGATTTATTGTAGATTCATTCACAGGACATAATGTTGGTAACGTGTTGTCACCAGATTACCTGTGCTCTGTTGATATGCAGAATGGAGAACTTCGTCCATTCTTTACAATGAAGAACGTAAACCTTGTAGAAAATAAATCTAACGATGCAAATAGATTAAGTGCTGGATATAAACTTTACGGTGATGTTATCACTCTGCCAGTTAAAGAAGATATTCCTCTTGTCACTCAACAGTATGCATCTCGCTTAGAAAATATTAACCCATTTGCTATTTTTACGTTCCTTGGTAATATCCGCATGAACCCATCTTCCGATGATTGGTTTGAGACTGCTCGTCGCCCAGATATTATTCGTAATGTGGAAGGTAATTTCAATACTATCGCAGCATTGGCAACTCAAGCAGGTATCCTTGGTACTGTTTGGAACGCATGGCAAATTCTTTGGATGGGGCAACCTCTTCCACTGGGTGGATCTTTAATTCAATATACAACTGGTGATAACTGGGCGAATGCACGTGCTCTTGGAGAAGGTGCTACATATATTAACGTAGACGAATTTAATAATCGTTTTGGCGCAGCAGGTGGACGTAATGCTCCTGCTCGTCAAGTCTATGTTCAGACTTCTGCACAAGAAATTGGTCGTGGACGTACTGGTGTTAAATCCACTCTTGCAGTTCAAATGGAGCGTCAAGTTGTAGATGATAAGGTTGTTTCTACTGCTGTTATCCCATATATTCGTTCACGAAATGTTCTAGTGCAAGTTAAAGGATTGAAACCAAATACACGTTTCTATCCTTACTTTGATAGTACTTCTGTTAGTACATATTGCACACCATCATCTTACCTAACATATACATTACCGACAGCGTCTTCTCCAGATTTCGACACTGCTAAAAATTCTGGTGTTGATGCAACAGATACTGCACGTATTATTGATAATGTTTCTGGCACATATACTGCAGATAAATCTGGTAATATGTGTTTAAATATCGGTGATAGAATTAAAGGTGGTACATCTGATGCTACTGCTGTTGTTATTGGTAAAGATTACAATAGTGACACTGGTGTGCGTCGTTTACATATTGTAAATATTAAAGGTACATTTAGTAATGGTGAAACCATTACTGCTTACGGCACTGGATCTGGAGCAACTGCTACTATTAGTGGTACTATGCCTACCAATGCATCAAAAGGTGGTTCTTTAACTACTAACTCTATTGGCGATTTAAACTTTGTATTCTTTATTCCAGATGATGACTCACTAAAATTCCGTACAGGCACTCGTGAGTTTAAACTGTTAGACGTATCTACTGTTGATGGACAACAATCATCTTCTGCTAAAGTTCAATATCAAGCAACTGGTATTCTAGAGACTCGTCAACAAACTATTAACTCTATCCGTAACGCACATATTATTCAAGAGATTGTCGCTGAGAATGATACAATTACTAAGACTATTGAACGTGTTGCAAGAGATACTGGTTGGTATGATCCATTGGCACAAACTTTCTTGGTTCAATCTCCAGGTGGAGCATTCTTAAGTAAAGTTGATATTTTCTTTGCCACTAAAGATTCTACTCTTCCAGTAACATTAGAGATCCGTGAAGTTGTTAATGGTTATCCAGGAAAACGAATTCTTCCATTCTCTAAAGTTACATTGAACCCAAGTCAAGTTAATTTGTCAGCGACCAATGTGGCGATGACTGATGGTTCTGGTGCTTCATATCCTAAGTATGATACTGCAACAACTTTCACTTTCCCATCACCTGTTTATGTTCAAGACAATCAGGAATATGCAATAGTGTTAGCATCTGACTCCAACAACTATAAAGTTTGGATTTCTCAGATGGGTGATATCATTCCTAACTCAAGTAGAACTATTTCTGAACAACCATACGCTGGTGTTCTATTCAAGTCACAAAACGCATCTACTTGGACTGCCAATCAAGATCAAGATTTGAAGTTTACAATTTATCGTTGTAAGTTTGATACTGATGTTGTTGGTGCTGTGCCATTTGTAAATGATACTCTTTCATTAAATGAGATTGAAAATAATCCATTCCAAACTGTTAGCGGAACTAACAAGGTTCGTGTATGGCATCAAGATCATGGAATGTTTGTTGATTCTAAAGTAGTGTTTAATAATACTGACACGACTGTATATACAGGAACTTCAGCTGCTGGAACTTTTACTAGTTCAACTTCTAGCACTACTATTACTGGTGTAGGCACATCCTTTATCACTAGTGTTGATTATTCTGGAACTGCATTCATTCGTGCTTCAGATAACAAAGTTATTGGTATTATCGATCACGTTACTGATGATACTCACTTAGTGCTAAAAGCCAACGCTTCTACAACAGTATCATCTGGTGTTGCATATAAACTTGCCCCTCCAGTGAATGGTATTCCAATCACTGAGATCTATACAAGCGCAGCTGCAAATGCTCAAATCCAACATACAATTAGTGATGTTGATTTAGATTCTTACTGTATCACTGTTACAACAAATGCTGATACCACAGGCTATGCAGGTGGATCTGGTGTTCGTGCAAGTAACAACGTATTGTATGATATCGCTGTTCCAGCAATTCAATCTCAGAACTTCTCTGATACAAAGATTGATTTCACAATGGCAACAGTTTCTGGTAAATCAGTTGATGGTTCAGAGACTCCATACACTTATGGTACTGGCAAAGGTATTGTTCCAAATGTCAATAATATTTTCTATAATCCACAAGTAGTTGCTTCAACAGTAAACGAAACTGGTTCAGGTAAAACAGTGACACTAACTGCATCTATTAGTTCTACTAATAATGCCCTGTCACCTATTATTGATACTCATAGAACTTCATTGATTGCTATTTCTAATAAGATCAATAATCCATCTGAGTCTAATATCAACGTATCTGTACTTGATAATAGAACAGTATTTACTGGTGCCACTGGAGCGTTCACTTTTGCAAACGTGGGTTCAGCATGGGTTGCAAGTACTTCTAAGGTTGTAGGTGATCAAGTCTATTATCTTGGTAATCTATACACAGTGACCATCGCAGGAGATACTGGTGGAACTGGTCCAACTCATACTGCTGGATTGTCAACTAATGGTACTACTACTATGTTGTTCTCTGGTAAGTCAACCACTATCACTTCTACAAACGCTGATGTGTGTGCTTTGATCCCAACCATTTCAGTTGGTAAGTATATCACTATTTCTAGTGCGACTACTACTGGAAATAATGGAACTTTCTTAGTTACTGGTATCGCAGGAAATGGCACTAGCACTGGAACTATCACTATTGATAGAACTACTGCAAGTGGAACTTCTACAATCGCACATACTGGTGAATCTGCAGCATCGGGAACTACAGTTAAGTTAAGAACTCTGTTCATAGATGAGATCGCCCCAGTGGGTAGTTCTTCAGTGAATAAATATATCTCTAGAGCGATTAACTTGGCTAACCCATCTAACTTTTTTAGAATTAGATTCGCAGGAAACATTCCTAGCGAAGCCAATGTATTAGTTTACTATAAGACTTCACCAGTGGGTTCTACTTTAGACTTGGATCAAACTAACTGGACTCTATCCAGCCCAGATGCTCCAATTAAGAAAGTACAAAACGGAGACGGAACATTTACTGATATAGATTACTCTGAAGAGGGTCTACCACAATTCGATTCTTTTGCGATTAAGATTGTTATGCAGTCTACAAACAGTTCTGCAATCCCAAGAATCAAAGATCTACGAATTATAGCGTGTGCTTAATATGTTACTAAAGGTAAAGGGAGATCCCAATCTAGTGAGAGATGCCAACACTATGGCTATCCTAAATACTAATAGAACAGATTATGACAACTATATTCGTAGAAAAGAGTCTTTAATGTCTGATAAACAGCAGTTGGCTACGCAGGCAAACGAAATAAATAACATAAAACAAGATTTGAGTGAAATCAAACAGATGCTTTCAGCATTATTGCACGATCGTACAAAAGGATAAGTAGAAAATGTCAACAATAACCTTAAGAGCGACTAAAGGTTCACCTCTTACCAATACTGAAGTCGATACAAACTTTAGTAACTTAAACACGGATAAACTGGAATCCACCTACTCTGGTGCCATGAACAGTTTAACTGGCGGTACTTCTATCGCCACTGTGGGAACAGTTACTGCTGGTACGTGGTCTGCCACTGCTATTGGTGCGACCAAAGGTGGTACTGGTCAAACAACTTACGCTACTGGTGATATTCTTTATGCCAGTGGTACAAATACATTAAGTAAGTTGTCAAAACCAGCTAGTGCAGCGTATTTAAAAATGGCTTCAGATGGCACTCCATCTTGGGATGCTCTAGGTCTAGATGACATTACTGCCACTGGTACAATTACCACTGGTACTTGGAATGCATCAGTAATCGGTGCTGCATATGGTGGTACTGGTATTGCAAACAATGCAGCCAATACTATTAGTTTCACTGGTAACTACTCACTGGGTTTAACATTATCTGCAAATACTTCACTGACTTTACCATCTTCTGGTACAGTGGCTACTATTGCAGGTTCTCAGGCATTAACAAATAAAACATATAATGGTTTAACAGTTACTACAAGTACTGGTACATTGACTGTAACTAATGCTAAGACTTTATCTGTTTCGAATACACTAACATTTACTGGTACTGATTCTTCTTCTGTTGCATTTGGTACAGGTGGTACAGTTGTTTATACAGATGTTGGAACATTATCCAGTTTAGTATCAGTAGGTACAATTACCACAGGTACTTGGTCTGCCACTGCTATTGCAGCCACTAAGGGTGGTACTGGTTTAACAAGTTATGCTACTGGTGATATTGTTTACGCTTCTGCGACAAATACCCTAAGTAAATTAACAGCAGGTACAGATGGACAAATTTTAACACTGGCAAGTGGAGTACCTACATGGGCTACTTCTACTGCAGCATCAACAGGTAAGGCTATTGCAATGGCAATGGTTTTTGGTGGATAATTTTAAGAGGAAATAAAAATGGCAAATCCAAACATTGTATCAGTTACAACCATCAATGGTAGTACTGCATACCAAACATTAACAAATACAAACGATAATGCTTTAGTTAGTAATGCTGCATCTAGCGGTACTATTATTAAAGTTAACAATATTTTTGTATCAAACGTAAATGGTGTTGCAGCTTCGACTGTATCACTATCATTCCGTTCTGCAGCAAACGCTGTTACTTCTGGTACATTGACTACTGCATCTAGCGGTACTGCATATCGTATGGTATACCAGATTTCTGTTCCAGCCAATACAACTCTAATGTTGTTAGATAAGGCAGGTTCAATTTACTTGACAGAAAATACATCAATATCTGTGCAGGCTGGTACAGCAAGTTATCTAGAAGTAGTTGCTTCATACGAAACAATTTCTTAATTTTAGTTTTTGTAGTTTTTGAATACGAGATAGGACACCATGTCTAAAAGATATCCAGGAAATTTTATCACTGGTAATCCAGTAGCATTATCACAATCATCAAATAGTGGTATTTATGATTTAAAAGATCAATACCAAGCACAAAATAACGGTACTTGGCAAGAGGTTGACGGTGTCTATGAGATTCCTAGATCTTTAAGATTTAGAAATGGTGCTCCATCATATTTAAGTAGAACACCACAAACTCAAGGTAGTACTACTACATTTACATGGTCTGGTTGGATTAAAAGATCTGGATTGGTTGCAACAGCTGGAAGTTATCAAACAATTTTTGCAGCTGGTGGATCTGGTGGTAATGAAGGTATTTGGTGGGATGGTACCACTGACGGATGGTATTCATGCACAGGAAACAGCGGATCAAATGCTGCAGTTTCTAATGTGTCATCTCAACAATTTAGAGATATGTCTGGATGGTACCATTTAGTATATGTTTATGATAGCGCACATGTAACACCTTCAGAAAGAATGAGAATGTATGTGAATGGAACTAGAATCACTAGTTTTTCTACCGTAACGTACCCATCATTAAATCAAAGCACTTATTTTAATAATCCATCTTATCAAATGAGGATTGGATATCATAATGCCAATGCATATCCATTTGATGGTTATATGGCAGAGATTAATTATATTGATGGACAAGGATTAGATCCATCATATTTTGGTTATACTGATTCTATTACAAATATCTGGCAACCAAAGAAATACACTGGTGTATATGGTATTAATGGTTTCTATTTAAATTTTAGCGATAATAGCCATGCATCACAAACCCTGGGCAGAAATTTTGGTGTTGGTTCAAATTATACTGCATACTCTGAGACTCTTGCCAGTTGGCAAAATTTATATGCTGTAACAGTAACATCAAACACTCATATTGCGCCTGACGGTAATAGTACTGCAGATACGCTAACTGCAACACAAACTGCTGGTGGTACATATCTTTATCATGGTTGTAGTGTATCATCATCAACTCCATTTACAGCATCCATGTGGTTTAAAGCAGGTACTGTATCAGTTGTTACAATGTCTGAGGGTGCAGTTTCTGGGGCATATGCATCATTTTCTTTAACTGGAAATGGTGCTGTCACTGGATCTGGCACTGGTGCGACCAATGCAAATATTACTCCAGCTGGTAATGGTTGGTATAGATGTAGTTACACATATACCACAGGTGCTTCTCAAAGCACATGGGGATATCGTATTGAACCAAGAGCAAGTTATGGTGGCGCAGGTTCTACTGGAGACTCCGTTATTGCTTGGGGTGCTCAATTAAACTTTGGAACAACAATTGGACCATATAATCCATCGACTTCTAGTTTACCAAGCACAGATTGGACAGCAAATAATTTTTCTATAACTGCTGGTTTAACATATGATTCAATGGTTGATTCACCAACCAACGTATTCACATCAGCAACAGACGTTGGTGGTGTGGTTCCAGGAAATTACTGTACATTTAATCGTCTTAACTATGTAACTGATAGTACTATTAGTTTAACTAATGGTAATTTAAAAATCGGATCAGGTGGTGCAAGTGGTTATATTCAATGTGGAACCACTCTTGCGATCAAAACAGGTAAATATTATTTTGAATATCAATCAACCACAGGTAATACAGACACTGGTGGTAGACTTAGTTATCCAGTGTGGAGATTAGTTCCGTCTTCTGTTAGTATTGATTCTAGCAGTGCTGGTCCATCTGGTTCAGTTTCTATGAATCTTGGTTCTCTTGATGGTGCTGATAGTTATTATATGTGTGCTGTTGACTTTGATAATGGTTATGTATATCGAGGTAGAGCAGGTACATGGTCTAATGGAGCATCTTTATCATCAATTCAAAATGCTACTGGTGTTGGAGCAGTTGCCACATTTACTACAGGTATAGAATATTATTTTAGTGTCTCAAACAGAGAAGCAGCTGCAGGCACTGGTGGACCATCTAGTGCAGACACTAATTTTGGACAACGACCATTTACTTATACTCCTCCAGTTGGATTTAAATCAATAAACACTACGCACTTACAATCACAGGGAATATCTGCTGTTGGTAAAGCAGCGATCCAAGCAAATAAGTGGTTTGAAGCCACTGCATATGCTGGTACTGGTATAGTAAATAATAGAATTGTTAATGAAGGTCAATTTGCACCAGATTTAGTTTGGTTAAAGATGACAGGGACGACTGGAAATCACCACGTATCTGATACTGTTCGAGGTCCTAGAAGAGTTACATATCCAAACCTAACTAATGCTGAGGCTACAGATCCAGGAGTTGTTGGGTTTAATAGTGACGGATTTACAGTTAGTTCAAATGGTAATGAAACATACCGACAAATAGCGTGGCAATGGAAACAGTCGCCAACTTCTGGTTTTAATATTTTGCCATGGACAGGAACTGGTGTTGCAAGATCTATTTCTCATAATCTAGGTGTTGCGCCAAGATTTATGATTATTAAACAAAGAGATGTATCGACAAGATCTTGGCCAGTTTATCACGCAGGTTTATCAAATCCACAAGCAGCACTTTATCTAGATTCTGTTGGAGCGCCATTTGCATATACAGCATTCTTTAATAATCAAGCACCAGATTCAAATAACATTTATCTTGGAACAGATGCCACGGTAAATCAAAGCGGTTCTAACTATATTGGTTATGTATGGTCAGAAGTTCCAGGATTTAGTAAATTTGGATCATATGCTGGTACAGGATCTGCAAATGGTGCATTTATCTATACTGGTTTTAGACCTAAGTGGATTCTAATTCGTCATAGTAATCTGTCATCTGGCGCATCAAGAGATTGGTTAGTTTACGATATTGCAAGAACCCCGTATAATGGTTATGATCCGACAGATACTACGACTGGAGGACAAGCATTTGTTCAAAGTACTCCATATAATGGTTCAAGTGGTTACGGTGATGCCATTGATTTTGTCAGCAATGGATTTAAACTTAAAAATGCTGGTTCTCCAAACTATAATGGATCTGGTGAAACATATATTTTCTCTGCATTCGCAGAGTCACCATTCGCACTAAATAACAGAGCAAGATAAAAGAGATTAAAATGACAACTTACTACTTAAATGGTACAGCAATAACTGAAGGTTCAGATATTAATCTGAACGGAATGACCTATCCATATTCATGGTTAGAAGGAACTTCACCTTCTGTTCGTGCATCTTTGGGTATTGAAAAAGATGCTGATACTGATTCTAATTCAATCTATTACTCCTCTCCAAATAATCCAAAAGATCTTGAAGACTCAGAAGCAGTTGACAAAGATGGTAATCCAGTTTATGTAAAGATTTGGGATCCAGAAGTTGTTCACGAGGGTATGGAACAAACTGGTGCAATGGTTGATAGCACTACTCGTGTAATCAACAGAGGTCTTAAAACTATTTTAACCAAAGACATTAAGACACAAACCAATCAATTACTAAAGCCAACTGACTATCTAATTATTCGCAATGAAGTAGAATCAGTTGAAATCCCAGAAGCAGTTTCTACATATCGCACTGCAGTTATTGCAGAATCAGATAGAGTAGTAAATGCCATTGCAGCAGTTGACTCAGTTGAAGAATTGATTGAATTTATGTCTTCAATCGCTTGGCCAAAAGCCGAATAAATAATAGTATAGAATACATTAAGGGAATCAAATGCCTCGTCGTTATACTGGTGGTTTTTTATCTGGAACAGAACAACTAACTAACGCTAACAAAGCGAATGGTATATTCACAGTTCAAGAAGCTGGTGCATTAACTGCAACTGGTCAATTTCCAACTGGTGGTTTTAATCCAACTCGTTCAGTAAGATTTAGAGATTCAGTTAGTGCTTATCTTAGCAAACCTGTGACATATCCAGGATCTCAAACAACTTGGACATTTTCAACTTGGTTTAAACCTGGAAAACCTGGAACTGCCAGCAACTTCTTTGGTGCGCAAGTCGATAGTAGTAATCAAAGTATGTTTTCGTATCGTGCCAATACATATTTACAATTTTATACCTCAACAGCTGGTTCTGCAGTTGGTTCTATTGTTTGGACAGATGGTGTATTTCGAGATCCAGCTGCATGGTATCATGTTACATTAGTATGGGACACCACTAAAACAATCGCAAAGCAAAGAGTTAGATGTTATGTAAATGGTGTTGAACTAGTAACAATTTCTGGTACTGCTGGCGAAAACACTTATCCTTCTCAAAATGCAATATCACAGTGGAATGGTGTAATGACTCATTCTATTGGTAGACGTGCAAACGGAAGCGAATATTTTAATGGATACATGGCTGAAACAATTTTTGTTGATGGCCAAGCATTACCTCCATCATCGTTTGCCACAACTCATGCATCAACTGGCACATGGGTTCCAAAACCTTATTCTGGAACATACGGCACTAATGGTTTTTATCTACCATATAATACTGATACTACTGCTTACACAGCCAACATATTAGTTGTTGGTGGTGGCGGTGGCGGTTGTAATGCTGGTGTAGCTGGCGGTGGCGGTGGTGGTGGCGGATTTATGTACTACGATATTCCAATTGTACCATCAAATAGCATGATTGTCACAGTTGGTGCTGGTGGTGCAGTTACTACGACTGGTAGTGATTCTAGATTAGGATCTAATATTGCTGCTGGCGGAGGACGTGGTGGTGAATATGACGTAGTTTCTAGTGCAGGTTCAGGTGGCTCTGGTGGTGGAGGAGGAGGTTCTTCTGGATCAACTCCAGGAACTCGTACTGGTGGTGCTACACTATATTCTCAAGGTAACGCAGGTGGTAGTTCATCTGGTAATATTGCCTCAGGTGCTGGTGGTGGTGGAGCAGGTGCTGCAGGTGGATCTAGAACTGATGGACAGGGAAGTGGTGCTGCAGGTGGTAATGGAAACTCTTGGCCAGTAAATTCTACAACATACGCAGGTGGTGGCGGTGGTGGAAATCGTGCCTTTGATGGTGGCACAGGTGGCACAGGTGGCACAGGTGGTGGTGGTAAAGGTGGTGGAACAAACGGAGTTGCAGTTGCTGGTACTCCCAACTTAGGTGGTGGCGGTGGCGGTTCTGGTTTCTTCACAGGTGATTATAGTGCTAGAGCAGGTGGTTCTGGTGTAGTTATTATTCGAGTACCTGATACCCAAACATTAACTTTCTCTGCTGGCGTAACAGTTTCTGGTGGCACTGCTAGTGGTGGTTATAAATTATATACAGTAACAGCAACATCAACGACATCTGAAACGGTAACATTCTCATGAGCCACTTTGCAAAATTAGACGAAAACAATTTAGTTATCTTCGTTACAGTCGGTAGACAAGAAGATGATGGAAAAGAAGCAGAACTTTCTGCTCGCACAGGCGATGTTTACAAACAAACATCCTACAATACATATGGTGGTGTTCACTCATTGGGTGGAACACCATTAAGAAAAAATTTCGCTGGAATTGGATACACGTACGATGAAGATCGTGATGCATTCATTCCACCACAACCATTTAACTCTTGGTCTTTAAATGAACAAACCTGCTTATGGGAAGCACCTACTGCTATGCCAATGGATGGAAAAGTATATATTTGGGATGAGTCTCAACAAGAATGGGTGGAGATTTAAATGTCAATAATTTTTGGATCAGATAAATCTGGCAACGCTAATAACTGGAATTCGAATAATCTCGATAATTCTGGTTCTACAACTACAACTGTATCTTTTACTACTACTGGTGGATTTAACTGGACTGCTCCAGCAGGTGTAACTTCTGTTAGTTACCTAGTTGTCGCTGGTGGCGGTGGCGGTGGTACTACATCTGGTGGCGGTGGTGGTGCTGGCGGTATGCTTACTGGTTCACTATCAGTAACCCCAGGAACATCATATGCTGTAGCTGTTGGTGGCGGTGGTGCAGCAAATACAAATGGTAGTAATTCTGTATTTGCTTCAATAACAACTATTGGTGGTGGTGCTGGCGGTCGTGACGCATCAGTTACTGGTGGTAATGGTGGTTCTGGTGGTGGTGGTGCAGCTAACGGAGCTGGTCCAGCTGGTGGCACTGGAACAGCTGGTCAAGGTAATGCTGGTGGTACTGGCACTGGTGGTAGTCCACAATATCAATATGCTGGTGGTGGCGGTGGTGGTTCTTCTGCGGCTGGTGGTAATGGTCTTGCTCAAGGTGCTTACTATGGCGGTTATGGTGGTGCAGGTACAGTATCTGCTATTTCTGGTTCAAATGTAACTTATGCTGGCGGTGGTGGTGGTTTAGGATTAAATGATCGTACAGCAGCACAATCTGTGGCTCAACCAGGACAAGGTGGTTCTGGTGGTGGCGGTATTGGATGCGCTGAAAATAGAAACGTGGGTTTAGTAAATGCTGCAGGAAATGGATCTGCAAATACTGGTGGCGGTGGAGGTGGTGCGGGGTATTATTACTCAACAACAGCTGGTACTGGCGGATCTGGTATCATTATCCTTTCTTATTCTGCTCAGGCAACTACATACGACTCATCGGTCGATGTTCCAGGAATTGCAAATGCTCCAAGCCAACAAGACGTTGGCGGTGTAGTTCCAGGTAACTATTGCACATTAAATCCACTTGCAAATGGTACAAATTTAGTAACTGATAGTGGATTGTTATCAGTATCCAACTCATCACAAGAATCAAACCATAGAACTGCACGTGCAACTATGGGTGTATCTTCTGGTAAATGGTATTGGGAAGTTCACGTAAATAACTCAGCCAACGTAGATATTGTTGGTATTGTTGATGATAATGCAAGCGCAAACACTTATGTTGGAGCAACTTCTGGTAGTGCTGGATGGGGTTATAACACTTCAACTGGAAATTATTATGGTGCAGGAGACTGGGCATTTCAGGTAGGTGGTGCACCTGCAGGATATCCAGCAAGTGGAATTATCGGTGTTGCATTAGATCTTGATGCTGGTAAAATTTGGTGGTGTAATAATGGCACGTGGCTTTCTTCTACCACAGGGGTAGGAAATCCATCTACTGGAGAAAATCCTATTGCCATATGGACTGGACCAAAGACAACTACATTCTTCCCAGCAGTATCCATTTATGCCAACACAGGTACATGGAATTTTAACTTTGGACAACGTGCATTTAAATTTGCTCCACCAGCTGGATTCAAATCTTTAAATACAACTAATCTACCAAACCCAGTTATCAAACGTCCAAGTGACCATTTTGATGTTAAATTATACAGTGGTAACTCCGTATCTCAAGTTATTGCTACTACTAACAAACAAGTAACAACTCAACGAATTGCAAATTCCTTAAGATTTAAACAACCATATTCTTCTTATTTAAGTAGAACTCCTGCCAGTGCTGGTAATCGCAGAACTTGGACTTATAGTTCTTGGGTTAAACGAGGAAATTTAAGCAATTATCAAAGATTACTGACTGCAACCATTGGCGGAAGTGATGAACATATAATCATTAGAGATACAGATGTATTTCATTTCTACTCAGGTAATGCTGGAATCGATTTGTATGTTACTAATCTGTTCAAAGATGCCAGTGCTTGGCATCATATTGTTGTTGCAGTTGATACTACTCTTCTCAATGCAAACGATAGAGTGAAAATTTATTTTGATGGAGTTAGAGTACTAGCATTCTCCACAGCAACATATCCAAGTCTAAATGCTGAGACTGCATTTAATGGTGTATATCCACATGGTATTGGTGGTGCAGATCAAAATCAATGGTTTGATGGAAATATGGCTGAGACATATTTTGTCGATGGTCAACAATTAGCTCCAACATCTTTTGGTGTATTTGATGCTAACAACAATTGGATGCCACAGAGTTATACTGGTACATATGGTACTAATGGTTTTTATCTACCATTTAATGCTCCAAGCACAGCAGCAACTATGACTTATGGTGTGCAGATGATTGCAGGTTCAGGACAATATCTACAAGCACCTGGTAATGCTGCATTTCAGTTTGGTACTGGTGACTTTACTATCGAGATGTTTGTTTATCATACCACATCTGGTGTTCAAACAACTTACTATGGTGATACTCCAGACTCAACTAATGGAATATACTTTTATAGAAATAGCTCTAATCAACTAGCTGTTTATACAACAGGACCAGTAGTAAATTCAACTGTAACAATTCCAGTTAATTCATGGGTACACGTTGCCGTATCAAGATCTGGTACAACATTAAGAATTTTTATTGATGGTAAAATTGTTGGAAGTACCACAAATTCAACCAATCTGTCTACCACAGATTGTTTTATTGGTAATGACACACTTCCATCTGGACAGATGGTTGGAGCAATATCTAACGTACGAGTTGTAAAGGGAACTGCAGTTTATACTGCAAACTTCACTCCACCAACTTCAAATCTAACTGCAATATCTGGCACATCATTATTGACTTGCCAAGGTTCAAGTATTACTGATGCAAGCACAAATGCATTTACTATCACTAATACTGGATCAGTAACAGTGGTTGATGCATCTCCATGGCAAAGAACAGTTGGATATGATGCATCAGGTACTGGTAATAACTGGTATCCAGTAAACTTCCTATATTCAACCCCAAACCCAACTGTATTAACTTATGGTGCTCCAGGAACTTATACTTGGGTAGCACCAGCAGGTGTTACATCTGTTAAGGCACTCGTTATCGCTGGTGGCGGTGGTGGTGCAGATAATGGAGGAGGTGGCGGTGCTGGCGGTATGGTTTACAACGCTGCAGTATCTGTAACTCCAGGAACTTCTTATACTGTTACTGTTGGTTCAGGTGGTCGTGGTGGTGATAATGCTTCCACGAACGCAGCACAAAATGGTAGAGATTCTGTATTCGGTTCAATAACTGCCATTGGTGGTGGACGTGGATCACAACAAGGACAATTTGCTGCAGGTAATGGTGGTTCTGGCGGTGGTGGTTCTTATACCAATACTACTGGTGGAACTGGTACTGTTGGACAAGGTAATAATGGTGGTACTGGTAACTATGGTAATGGTGGCAATACTTACTACGGTGCTGGTGGCGGTGGTGCAGGTGGTGTTGGATACAATAGTAGCGACGCTCGTGGCGGTCCAGGACTTGCAAATAGCATTACTGGAGTTCCAAAATACTACGCTGGTGGCGGTGGTGGTAACTTCTTTGTTACAAATAGTATAACACGTGCAGCTGGTGGTATCGGTGGTGGTGGTAGCTCCAGTGATGCTGGATTTAATGCTGGTGCAGGTGTACCTAATACTGGCGGAGGTGGTGGTACTCGTGGTGGTGGTAATGCTGGTGGATCAGGTGTAGTTATTTTGTCATACACTAATGCTTACACTTATACTGGTCCAGGTTCCAATGTATTGGATATGCAAGACATATTAACAGATTCTCCAGCTGATTACGATGCATCAACTGATGGTGTTGATATCGGTGGTGTAGTTCGTGGAACATATGCTAGATTTAATAATCAAATTAAATTAAATGCTGCATTACCAACTATATTAAATGGTGGTTTAACCATGTATTCAAATACAGGAGACTATCAATTTGCCATTACAGATCTTGCTATTACTTCTGGTAAATGGTACTGGGAATATACTGTTCAAGGTAATGGTTCTTCTGGTGTTTACCATGGTATTTTAGACGCAGCGGATATACCTTACCTCACAGTAAATAATAATATTGAAGGCACAATTACTGCAGCACCTAGAGGATTCGTTTTAAGTCCAGGTGGTCAGGGTGGTGGTAACTATGGTGTTGGATATGCAGGAACTACTTACAACCCAAGTCCAGGATTATACTGGGAATCTGGCGATGTCATTCAATGGGCATTCGATGCTGATAATAAATTAGTTTCTATTGGTAAAAATGGTACATGGGTTCAATCTCAAGTTCCATCTACTGGAACCAATGCATTCCCAATTATTGGTAGTGGTAAATACTATCCTTTTGCTGGTAGTTATGATCATCCTTCTCTTGGAAAATATGGTGCTCATGCAAACTTTGGTCAGAAACAATTTACATATACTCCACCAACTGGATTTAAGTCTATCAATACTAAAAACTTAAAAGATGTTGGTTCATACAATCTACCAGATTCGTTTGGCAACTATGTAAATACTCCAGACTTAATTTGGATTAAGAATCGAAGTGCAAATAGTACTGACCCAGTAATATATGATACTGTTCGTGGTCCACAATCAGACCTACGTACATCAACTACTTCAGCAAGTACCATTTATTCTGGTTATGGCGTTCAGAACTTTTTACCAAATGGATTTTCTGTTGCAGGTAATGGTAATCTGTCAAATGTTGCTGGTAATAAATTTGTTGCATGGGCTTGGAATAAAGCAAAAACTCCAGGATTTGATATTGTGACTTATAGTGGAAACAGTACTAATTCTAGAATGATTCCACATAACCTTGGACAAGTCCCTGCGTTCTATATAACTAAAAATTTAGATGCATATAATAATACAAATAGTTTCAATGACTGGTCTGTTTGGCATAAGGGTGTTGATATTAGTTCTTATGGTGGTAATAAAGCATTGTGGTTGCATAGCACAACATATGCAGGAACCGCTGGTGGATTCTTTACTAATCCAACATCAACGCATTTTGGTCCAAACCAAACGCTTTATGATAATGTAAGTGGACATACTTATATCGCTTATCTTTGGGCAGAAGTTCCAGGATTTAGTAAATTTGGTAAGTATGTTGGTAATACCACCGTGAATAACGTATTTTTACATACAGGGTTTAGACCAGCATTCTTTATGGTAAAACGTACAGATGCTACAGGTAACTGGTTAATGTATGATAGTAAACGACCTGGATTTAATGGAACCACTGCATCGGAATCTAATTATTATATTTTTGCAAATGGAACATTTGGTGGTGATGGAACAGATAACCCAATAGATTTCCTATCAAATGGAATTAAGATAAGAGCAGATGGTGGAATCGGTACTGGTAATTACATCTATATTGCTTTTGCTGAATCCCCATTTAAGTATGCCAACGCACGATAAATAAATAATAGAATTCTTTAAGAGGAAAACCAAATGTTCGCTTTAGTAAAAACAGTAAAAAACCTGAGTAATGAAGATGTTCAGATCATCAAATTATTCGCTCCCTATACAAATTGGGAAGATAAAAATGGGACTCAATATGGTCCAGAAAGTCTTTTTTCTTTAACACCTACACAAAAACAAAATCTAGGTATCTATGATGTGGCATATGCTCCACGTCCAGATGATCGTTTTTATTCAGTGTCTGGTGATATCACAGAATTTGATTCAGAGCAAAATATTGTTAAAGTCACTTGTACTTCTACTCCAAAAGAACTAGAAGATGAGGGTACAGGAAATGATAAAGTTTTAGGATTAAAATCTCAGTGGATTGCACAGATTAAAGATACTGCCAATAAACTACTTTCTCAAACTGATTGGATGTTGGTTCGTAAGGTCGAAAGAAATGTAACAATCCCAGCTGCAACTGTGACATATCGTGCTGCAGTTATTACGGAAGCCACTCGTGCAGAAACAGCTATCGCTGCAGCAGAAGCCATTGATACTTTCAGAACAGCAGTTGAATCTATAACTTGGCCAACAGCGGAATAAGTCTGTAATTCAAGACTTAATTCGAACCCCACACTCGTGGGGTTTTTGTTTTTGCAGTCTGCAAAACGATAAATAAGAGAGTAGAATGGGAGACCTCCAGTGGCATCGATAGCAAATTTATACATAGATTCAGGTTCGACATACAGTAATATTATCACTGTAGCGTCAGCCACAGGCTCAGCCCTAGATTTATCTGGATATACCGTGGCTTCTCAGATGAGAAAGTCTTATGGTTCTTCCACTTATTATACATTTACCACAAGCGTTTATGACGCTGCAACAGGTAAGGTTAGATTACAGCTAACATCGACACAAACTTCTGCGATTCCAGCAGGTAGATATCTTTATGACATAGAAATCACGAATACGTCTACATCAGCAAAAACAAGAATCTTGGAAGGTATTGTTATAGTAACCCCAGAAATAACGCAGATTTAATTATGGCAGAAATAATTGCAGTTGTAGATGATCCAACCCAAGCAGTAATTACTGCCACTACAAGTACAGGTGGCACAACTATTGTAACAGGTAGTTCTTTGACTAATCCCCAGTCAGTTGATTCTCTGTCGGCGATTGGTAATGTAGATACGACAACACTTAATAATGGGGCATTATTAGTATACAAAACAAACACAAATATGTGGACTTCTACGACTACGCTAGATGCGCAGAACATGGAAGGCGGAGAATTTTAAGATGACTATTCCTTACACTTATCTCTTAAAACATATACCTACTGGTAAGTTTTATTATGGGTGTAGGTTTGCTGAAGGATGTAATCCTGCAGATTTTTGGAAAGATTATAAGACTAGTTCTAAATATGTTAAACAATTAATAGAACAATATGGCGCAGATAGTTTTATATTTGAGATTAGAAAAACTTTTGACGATAAACAATCTGCAAGAAATTGGGAAACTAAGGTCTTAAAGAAACTCAATGTTGTGAGTAGAAAAGATTTTCTCAACATGACTGATAATATTAGTATTTCACCAGAAGCTGCATCAAAAGGTAAAAAAGGTAAGGTTGGAATATACAAAAATTCTCAAAAACAGATAGATGCTATAAAGAAAGCCAATACTGGTTCAAAGAGAAGTGAAGAAGTAAAAAAGAAAATGTCAGAAGCCCATAAGGGTAGAGATGCTTGGAATAAAGGTATATCACATTCTGAAGAAACGAAACAAAAAATGGCAACTGCTAGAATAGGTAGAAAACAACCAAAAGAATATGCAGATAAAATGCGTATTCAGATGTCTGGTAGAAAAATGTATATTAATGAACTAGGACAAAAGAAACTCTGTTTCCCAGGTACTGAGCCTGCAGGGTTCTATAAAAATAATTAGGAGAAAATAAATGGCTTCAGTAATCCGTATAAAACGTAGTTCCGTATCTGGCAATCCAGCAACGCTTGGTGCTGGTGAATTAGCCTACTCAGCATTAACCGATAATGGCTCAAATGGTGGTGACAGACTATACATCGGTATAGGTTCAGAGACAGCTGGTAATGCTGCAAACCACTTTGTTATCGGTGGTAAATACTTTACCGATATGCTGGATCATACTCCAGGAACATTGACTGCATCTTCTGCAATCGTTGTTGACGCAAGTAGCAAAATTAATAGCCTTAATGTTGGTAATCTAACTCTTACTGGTAGTAGTAATACTATCAGTTCAACAGATACCAATGGTAACATTTTAATTACTCCGAATGGTACTGGTAAGACTGTTGTTACTAATCTATACATTGGTGACACATCAACATCTATCGCTGAATACATCTACGATACAGTCGGTGGTGCAGTAACTGGTACTGCCAACCAAATTAGTGTTACTAACTCTGATGGTGGTAATACTTCCACCATCGCTTTAATTAATACTGCAGTCACTGCAGGTAGCTATGGTTCTGCCACTGCTATTCCAGTATTTACTGTTGACGCACAAGGTCGTTTGACTGCTGCTTCTACTGCATCTATTACTACTTCTCTTGGTATTGCTGGCGACACTGGTACTGATACCATTGCTCTTGCGACTGACACACTGACATTCGTTGGCGGTACTGCTATCGATACAGTTATTAATGCTGCTGCGAATACTATAACATTTAACATTGATTCTACTGTTGCCACATTAACTGGTACTCAGACTCTTACTAATAAGACTTTAACTCTTCCAACTATCGGTGGAACAGGTGCTTCGTTTAGTGGTTCTACTTCTGGTACAACTACTGTTGTTGCCACTGCGACTGCTGGTACAACTACTCTAACTTTACCTGCCGCAACTGATACATTAGTTGGTAAAGCAACTACAGATACTCTTACTAATAAGACTATCTCTGGTTCAAGCAATACTCTTTCAAACATTGGTAATGGATCTCTCACTAATAGTTCTGTTACAATTAACGGCACTTCAGTTTCTCTTGGTGGTACTGCCACTGTTACTGCTGCAGCTGGTACATTAACTGGTACTACTTTAAATGCTACTGTTGTTACTTCTAGTTTAACCAGTGTTGGAACTATTGCCACTGGTGTTTGGGAAGCCACTGATATTGGTGTCGCACATGGTGGTACTGGAACTTCTACTGGTTCTATTACTGGTACTGGTGCATTAACTTTCACTGCTGGTGGTTCAAACACTAACGTAAACCTAGTTCCAAACGGCACTGGTATTGTTGATGTTGGTGGTAAGCGTGTTGGTAATGCTGCAAACCCTACTCAGTCTAGCGATCTTGCCACTAAAGCATATGTTGACTCACTATCAAATGGTCTAGATGTTAAAGCGTCTGTCCGTGCTGCAACTACTGCGAATATTACACTAAGCAATACTCAAACTATTGATGGTGTTGCTCTTTCTGTTGGTGATCGTGTTCTTGTTAAGAATCAATCTACTGGTTCACAAAACGGTATTTACGTTGTTGCTTCTAGTTCATGGACTCGTGCCACGGACTTTGATAATAGTCCAGATGTTGAAGTATCTCCAGGAACATTCTTTTTCGTTGAAGAAGGTACAACACAAGCTGATAATGGTTACGTAGTTTCCAATGATACTGCAATCACTATCGGTACTACTGCAATTACATTCAGTCAGTTCTCTGGTGCTGGTCAAATTACTGCTGGTGCTGGTTTAACTAAGTCTGGTAATACATTAGACGTAGTTGGTACTTCAAATCGTATTACTGTTAATAGTGATTCTGTTGACATTGCATCAACTTACGTTGGTCAGTCTTCCATTACAACTCTTGGTACTATTGCTACTGGTGTTTGGAATGGAACGATAGTTGGTGCTACATATGGTGGTACTGGTGTTAATAATGGTTCAAGTACTATTACTCTTGGTGGTAGTTTTACACATACTGGTGCTCA
>JAUKPS010067656.1:0-40509 GCA_032273165.1 Chlorellidium tetrabotrys | reverse complement strand
GGTAGCGTCAGCCTATCGGTCAAGGGCTTTCGCTTAGACGCGTGCCCCGTTTTCGGACTCGTTGGAGAGCTGAGTGCAGTGCACCCTCTCATGTAGATACGTAGGCCTACAAGGTTTTTTTTTACAGTAGTCGATCCATGCCTGAAGCGGCGGCGCAATGCTATATCTTTCGCCATCGTTAAGAGTATCATATCGGTCGGATGCACTGCATGCAACAGCGTAGCAATAACAATCGCATGAGCACAGCTCTACGTCGCGCGGGCACTGTATAGCGAAGCACTCTTATCGAACTGTTGTGCTCAATGGACAACAATTTTGGTACAATATTGTAGAATTTGCCAGTTGGGCGGCTAAGGCCTGTATCATTATTCCTGGATTAATATTTGGTATACAATTATGGTGGTTATATTTCTTTACATTGCTAACTAGTCTTACACTTATCTGGGCTAGTGAAAAGAAATTGCTACCAACACTTGTAGGATTTAATACTATATGGGCATGGATTAGCTGTATGGTGTTAGCACAACATTTAATTAAAGGATAATTATGGCTTGGCATAGTAATTATTGGAGTTGCAGTCCTTTCGCAGACTGGATACGTGGCACTAAGAAACTTAGTGCAGGTACTAGTGAGGAATGGGACGAGTGGACTACCACAGCACAGATGAAACATAACTTCCGCTACTGGTTAGCTGAAGAAGCACTTGGTCATATACAAGACTTTGTAACTTGGCCTAATAGGAAATTAAATGACATACGCTATTATATTAATAATCGCTGGGTTAGCCACAGCCATGCTCTTACGGCCCATCCTCGCGACATACAACCTGGTAGTTGGAGTGATGTTGGCAATCGCTTTTTACCTTGTCTTTTCAATGAGCTTGTGGATTTTGTTGAAATAGAACAAGCATGGCATCACTGTATGTGGAGTGACGAGGCCAAGACTAAATTTGATGTTCCATGGTACCGCAGTGGTTGGTTACGTTGGCGCACTTGGCGTTGTCCAGAAGCTGGTCTTGAATACCTGCGTTGGGCTGAAACACTAACTAACAAAGATTTCATCCAGGAAGGTGAAGAAGAAGTTCCTACTTACCAAGCAACTGCCGCTAAAGAAATAATCGAGTTGTACACTTGGTGGACAGTAACTTATCGTAATCGTCCAGATCCATATGAAGCCAGTGGTTGGAGTGCGGCTTGTGAAGCAAGTCGTATTGCCAATGGCGGTAAGCTAAATTGGGGGCAAGAAAAAGACCCAGTACTTAAGAAACAAAGTGATAAGGCTCATAAACTTTTACAAAAAATTGAAAAAGATTATGCTAAAGAAGATGAAGCTATGATGATTCGTCTAATCAAAATTAGAGATTCATTATGGACATAAAAGAATTTGAGAAGTTACAACGAGTTGTAGAAGTATTACAACACCAAGTGTCCATATTGACACGAAATGTTGAAGTATTAAAAAGAGAAAACAATAGACAAAAGGCTGACATTAACCAAATTAGCCAATTTATTAATAGGATGAATAAAAATGGCTGATGACAGTTTGCAGGAGTTGTATACAAGATATTTGCAGTTTACTGAACTGATGCTTGAAGATGGTAAACCATTAGAAGTTGCCGCTACAATGATGGCACAAGCATTGAGTCTGTACAAAACAGTATTGAACGCAGAAGATTATGATCGTATGGTTGACTCAATTTCAGATTCAAGAGATAAGGTCAAATCATTTGAAGGCCCATATATAAACTAAAGGAGATTTAAAATGGCAAAACTAACTAAATTAGCAAAAGTAAACGAATCAATTACTATCAATCGTTACGACAACGCATGGATGGTTGAAATTGGTGGCCGTGATAAAAAAGAAGAATGGAAGAACACTAAGACTGTTTGCAACACGGAACAAGAACTACTCGATGTAATTAAAGAGTGGAACACAATGGATTTAGACAACTAAGGAGATAACAATGTTTGGTGCAAATTATACAGATGGCGGCGTATTAAGTTACCGCACAGCAGAAGAAATTAACAGCGCAATGGGCCGTGTTTACGGTCATATGAGTTTGGCTGTTATTGTGTCAATGTTGGTCAGTTATTTTGTGGGCACTAGCCCAGAATTGCTACAATTCTTTTTTACAGGTGTGTTAAAGTGGATTGTAATTTTTGCTCCATTGGTAGCAATTTTTGGTATTGCTATGATACTAGGCAATAACCCTAGTAAAGAAGTTGCACAACTATGCTTGCATGGCTTTGCGGCCTTAATGGGTTTGAGCTTTGCTACAATTTTTGCTGTATTCACTATGGGAAGTATTGTTAGTGCCTTTATGGGTGCGGCAATTTTGTTTGGTACAATGAGCTTTTACGGTTATTTTACTAAACGTAGTCTAGACAGTATGGGCAAGTTTATGTTTATTGGCTTAATTGCTATTGTGATTGCCAGTATTGTCAATATTTTTATTGGTAGTACAGTTATGCAAATGGTAATTAGTGCATTGGCAATCATTATCTTTTTAGGATTGACAGCATACGACACACAAAAGATTCGTGAAGAACTTAGTGTAGATACATCACCTGCGGCAGAAGTCAGTGGTGCATTGACACTATACATGGATTTTATCAACTTGTTCATTAACTTGTTGCAGTTATTTGGTGATAGGAAATAATCATGACTATCTGGGTACTTACAACCATTGAGAAGAAAAGCGTTGAGGAAATTGAGTTTTGGTCCAAAGACGGCCAAACTATCAAACGTATTACTGGGTTTCGTTGGGGTAAGGTTTATTGCGAAAGTGATGGAAAACCTGACATTGATTTAGATAATCCAGACGGCGTCAGTGTATTTGATTGCGGACACGATTTTGAACTTGACAGTTTAGATGATGGATGGTACGCTGATGTTGAGTATCCAGACGACATGGATGAAGAAGAAAAAGAACGTATGGAAGAATTATGGGATGAGGAATCCTATGATGGCTGGGAAGGAGAAGGTTGGAGTCAAGATGAATGTGAAACTTGGTTCTATGGTCCATTAAGTTTGGAAGAAGAATGAAAGCACAAACACCAGCAGAAGGTATTTTAAAAACAAACGAATGGGGAGATAGTAAACTCTATCGTGTTGTTTGTGAGTGCGGCGATAGTCATTGTGACCACAATGTTTGGGTAGAGGCAGATGAACATGATGTCACTGTCACCACTTACGTTACATTACGCACTAACTTTTGGTCTAAAACTAGATGGTCTAACATTTGGACATTGTTGACCAAAGGTTATGTTGACTATGAAGGTTGTATTGTATTGAAAAAGCAACAGGCATTAAATTATGCAGAAACTTTAAAGTCTGCAATTATAGATGTCGAAAAGTTTAGGGAGAATAAAAATGCAAACAGCAAAACAAATAACAGACGATCTAATAAGTCAAGCCAAAAGGATGAAACGGTTTGAAGTTAGACGTCAAGTAGAAGACAATTGGATGCCTTATGGAAGTGTTCCATTTGACATTCATATCAAAAATAACATTGCTACAGTGAGTGTTATTGCAGAAACCCAAGAACAAGCTGAAGAACAAGTAACAAAGTACATTGACAGAGATGACTATATCTAATGTTTCAAAAAGTCCTGAACGACACACTTTTCAAAAAAACGGATACATTGAAAGATGTATAAAAGAAGGTAAAGAACCTGATCCGTCTATAATTGAAATGTACGAAAGTTGGGCACAGGAGCCTGAATACGAAAATCGTCCAGTAAATGATTTAGAGTACGACCTGCGTACTACTGAATGGATTTTGGAAAAGGCTCGAGCTAGCGATTCTTATGCTCAAAATATCTATGCGGCATTGAGTAATATGCGTTGGCAAAAGTTAGATGTTTTCCCAATACTAAAAGATGAATTTTGGAGTTGTAGTTGGCGTAGTGCTGGCGGCATTGTTGCTGATATGCTACAAAAAGGCGACTACATCGATTGGTACTGTAGTGGTATGGGCGGACTTGCAGGGGATTGGGACCAGGATAGTGAATCATTTGAAGAATGGCAAGCCCGTACTAAGTATGTTCCAGAAGCTACTGTGACTGAAGAGATTAGAGAAGACTTCCAAAAATTGGGCTGGGTGCCTAGTGAATGGCCAAACGACTGCTCAGACGACTAATTTGGTAAAACCGATACTTGACTTCCTATCAGATTTCCTTTATAATAACTACATTACTTACTAGAGTAGGAGCACCAAATGGCAACAAAACTTCAAAAAGCAAGCATCGCAATCCGTCAAAATAGAGGCAAGGATCTAAGTCCTAAGTGGGATGATGTGGATTCTATGACAGAGAATCAATATTATCGTCATCGTCGTTTGGCTATGGATTACTATCGTCTTGAATGTAATGCCAAAGATTTGAAACCAAATGTCATGCGTTGGATGGCAGACAATGGATTTACTACTGAAGAAATTAAACTCTTTAAGAAGACCAAAGATTGGCGCTGTAATAGCACTATTGGTGGTATTGCCAGTTGCTTGCTTCGCGGCATGCCTCCTGTGCGTAAAGACTATAATGAAGGTCGAGATAGTGCAGAATGGTTGAAGAAAGCAATTAAAGAAGTTATTGAAACTGGTAAATCTGATATTGATGAAGAAGCTGAAGCAGAAGCCAAAGCATCTATCAAAAAAGATGTATATGTTCCTAGCATACAAGAACGTTTGCGTGAAGCATCATATACTATGACGGACGAGATTGAAGGAGCAATTGATAGTTACATTACTGACCCCGACACCTTTAATCCTAAAGAATTTAAAATTGCCAGCTTGTTGCGTGGTAAAGGTGCAAAAGCGGCTCATGCTCGTATTATCAAAGCATTTTACGAACGTCCATTGTCTGAGTACGATGAACTGCTAGGGAAAGATCCTGATGAGCAGTTGCTGGAAGGATACAGTTGCTATACTAAAAAGAATCAAAAGAAGATGCAGGAATTTTTGAACAGCATTGTTCTTGCTTGTGATCAAATTGTTGGCGAAGCTAAAATTAACAAGGCGCCACGCAAGAAGAAAGTTAAGCCTGCAGAAGATTTGGTCAAGCGTCTTAAGTTCCAAAAGAGTGATGACAGTCTTGGAATTGTGTCAGTGCCGCCAGCAACAATTATTGGCGCACAGGCTATGTTTGTTTATAACACAAAGACCCGCAAGATTGGTTACTACATTGCTATGAACAGTCAAGGATTTGAAGTTAAGGGTACAACAGTTCTTAACTTTACTGATAAGAGCGTACAGAAAACGTTGCGTAAACCAGCAGAGCAACTAAAGTCGTTTAAGGATTTGAACACACAAAAGCGTATGCAGACTTGGTTTGAAAAGGATATTAAGACTACAGAAATTAATCTTAATGGACGATTTAATGAAGAGGTTGTTATTCTAAAGGTGTTTAAATGAAATTAAGCAAGTTTAGACTGTGGGTCCAAAACATTTGGATGGACAATAGGGAAGAACATTTTCAATCAAATGAACTTCCTTATTCCATGCAAGAGTATTGGGACAAATATAAGTATTGGCTTAAACGTGAATACCAACATCAAACAAAGGTAAAAAGTGAGTAAGCTAATTGGAACATTAATGTTCGTTGCAATAGTAGGTATCTATATTGTATTATTCTATGCAATAATGACTAATCAACCTAGAACTGTAATTTATAATTGTAGTATTGCTGAAATTAGTCCTGACTTTCCACCCAAAGCTCGTGAAGAATGTAGAAAACTTAGAGCAGATAAGATTACAACAAGCATATGACATTACCAGATGAAAGATATCGAGCAGTAGTACAAACTCGTAGATTCTTATTGGATCTTTGTAATACGCAACATACACCAAGGGTGCCAAAACTGATAAGGGAAACTGCTCGTAGCATGTTACGTCACTATCCTAGTGATTATGAAATGCAACGTGCGGCTGAAGGCGCACCAGATGTTTTCCAAGAGCGTATGGACGATCTCCATAAATTTTTATTAAAAGGTAGAGAAGTAAATGAAAATCGGTCTTAGTTATAGCCGTTGTGTACGTGATATTGTAGATGGCGTAGTTGACATCAATGATGTATTGGTACTAATTACACGTACGGATTTTGATCCACGTAATGACGAACAATGGTCAGGCATTTGGATTGGATACGGTGGTGGTCATACCAATGCCTATTCTCAAGGATTCTTTAGCCAAAGCAATCCCGAATGGGCAGGCTACACTGACGAAGATCAATTTCGTAGTGTTAGCATTGAACTTTGGGAGTCTGGTAAACTACACCAGCCACGTAAGTTTGGCGCACATCCTAGTCGCCGTCCAGAAATTTGGTTAGAAACAGTTCTGCCAAGTAGTGAACTGGAAACAAATCCAGCCGCTAAGAAAGCATGGGACACGTTCCAAACTATTGCAGGGTTGTCCAACGTTAATTTAGATAAGGAGTATCGTTGATGCGTGAATTTATTAATGTAGTTACAGAGTCTACAAATCAAATAACTGATGAATGGTTTAAGCAAGGTAGTTTTGAAACTTTCAAAAAACCAATCCCAATAGCATATACTGTTGCTGATAGTGATGGGGTTACAAAAACATTAGAAGGCCCAGTACCACACAAAGCAGGCCATTACATTATGGGTCCTGGTGCCAAAGGAGAATTTTGGCCGTTAGATCCAGATAACTTCCAAAGCAAGTATGACGATAATGGTGACGGCACAGCGACCCCTAAGGGCGGTGTAACCAAGTTAGCTAAACTAGCTGACCACGATGGCGTCATTCATGCAACATGGGGAGATCTAAACTATACTGCTGGCAATGATTACATTGTTAGACATGGCGTAGGTGACTATGGTCCAGTAAAGAAAGATATCTTCTTTAAAACATACGACACATCAAATATCAAATGAAAATAGGATTTACTTGTTCAACATTTGACTTGTTTCATGCAGGGCATGTAATGATGCTTGAAGATGCAAGGAAGCAATGTGACTTTTTAATAGTAGGATTACAAACTGACCCCACTATTGATCGTCCAGAAAAGAACAAGCCTGTACAAGGTGTTTTTGAACGATGGGTTCAACTAAAGGCTTGTAAGCACGTTGACCAAATTGTTCCTTATGCAAGCGAAACTGAATTGTTAGATGTCTTGCAATCTTTCCCTATTGATGTTAGAATATTAGGTGAGGAATATGAACATGAGCCGTTTACCGGCCATTTGTTGCCAATGCAGTTATATTTTAATAAACGTAGGCATAGTTTTAGTACTAGTGAGCTACGTCAAAGAGTTTTTGAAGCAGAAAATAAAAAGGAATCAAAATGAGTTTAGTACCAATTGTAGTTGAAAAGACCAGCGCCGGAGAACGTAGTTATGACATTTTCAGCCGTTTGCTTAAAGATCGGGTTATCTTCTTTAACGGTGAAGTTGAAGATTATATGGCTAATTTAATTGTTGCTCAATTATTGTTTTTGGAAAGTGAGAACAGTGATTTGGATATTCACATGTACATTAACAGTCCTGGTGGTGTTGTCACTGCTGGTATGGGCATTTATGATACAATGCAATTTATTAAACCTGATGTTTGTACATACGTTATGGGCCAGGCCTGTAGTATGGGCAGTTTAATTGCTCAAGCAGGTGCACCCGGTAAACGTTATATGTTGCCCAATGCTCGTCATATGATTCATCAACCAAGTGGTGGTGCTCGTGGACAAGCAACTGACATGTTGATTCAAGTTGAAGAAATTTTATCAATGAAGAAGAATCTAACAGAGATTTACGCAAAGCATAACAGCAAGGGCAAGAGTTATGAAACTTTGAGTGCTGACATGGAAAGAGATAAATTCATGAGTGCTCAAGAAGCCCTCGATTATGGGCTGATTGACCACATTGTGGACAAAAGGCCAAATGGCAGCACCAGCGTATAACAGTAGTCAGTTACTAAAAAACATACGTCTAGATCAACTAGACATCAAAAGAGGTGAGCTTTCCGGAAACTTAATATCTGGAGGGCTTATCTCTGCCTTTGCATCTACAGGTATTAAAGACGATGCATCTGTACAAACTTTAATTATTGAAGACGGTCGCATTATTGTTGACAAAATTACTGTCAAAGAGATTGATAGTAACCTAGTAATATCTGGTAAACTAAATGTATTGGGCGAGTTAATTGCTACCAAAATTACTGCTGATGAAATTTTTAGTAATCAAAAATACGACAAACAATACATTGAATTCATACCAAACGAACAAACACAAAGCACTATTGGTTCTGGATTAGTTTGGAGGGATTCAGGACCAACAAGGATGTTTGTATTACGTCCAGATCCTGAACGTTTTTTCTCTAGTGAAAATATTGACATTAGAGATAACAAATCATATAGTATTGGCAATGTTAATGTATTATCTTTTAACCTACTTGGTCCAACAGTTAAGAAAAGTAGTCTAACTGAAGTTGGCGCACTAAAAGAGTTAACTGTAAATGGTGATACTGTATTGGGCGGGTTTGCTACATTTAGTAGTGACTTACAGCGTATTGGCATTAACACTGATCAACCAGTTGGCGTATTAACATTAACTGACTTTGAACAAGATGTAATTTTAAATTTAGAAGTAGAAAACGGTCGTGCAAAAGTTGGCACGTTTAACAATCGTCCTTTTGAATTAACTGCGGGTGATCAGGCACTCGTCACGCTAGAGCCCAAAGGCATTGTCAATATTGGGCATGAATATAGAAATGACATTTTTACTAGGGCATGGGGCAAACTAGGAATCAATGTAAAGCATCCTGAAGAAGATTTAGAAGTACGTGGGAATATTCGTTTTAGAGAAAAACTTTTCGCAGTAGATAATTCTCCTCCAACTAAAGGTAACTATAAAAGAGGGGACATAGTTTGGAATGAGAATCCAGACGCAGGCTCTTTTATTGGCTGGGTTTGTGTAGTCGCAGGCACACCTGGCATTTGGAAAACTTTTGGAGCGATCAGTGAATAATTTAATTAAAATAATACAGGCAAAAAAACAAACTCAATTATGGCTATGGTTTGGACGTATTAGTCCACTACTATTTTTAATTGGCGCAATTGGCTTTTACGAAATCATACATACAGATATACCTTTCATTTTCTACGCAAGTTGGGCAGGGTTTATCACAGTGTCTTTAATTTGGTGGGGTTGGGTTCTAAAAATCATTTTAGAATTTATACACTTTTTTGAAGATGTTAATCAAGCCGTTTTTGACATCAAAAACAATGTCAACGAAGTATGTGATGAAGTAAAAAAATTGAACGAAGAGAGACGCAGATAAATATTGACATAGTTATACATTAGTGTATAATTGTTATATGCGGACTCAGGCATTCATCCCGCAATATAAACTCTGCATGTCATTGTTCATAAAGGAAAACAACAATGGCAAAATATCTATCAACAAAAACTTACGGTAACGACCGCGGCTTATCATGCTGTTTTAGACAATGGCGTTCACGTCATAGTCACTGCTCAACATTGCACGGCTACTCAATTGGAATCAAATTAATATTTGAATCTGAAACATTAGACGACCGCAATTGGGTAATGGACTTTGGCGGACTCAAAGCATTTAAAGAGTGGAGCGAATACATGTTTGATCACACTTTGGTAATTGGTGAAGACGACCCACATCTAAACTTTTTTAAACAAATGGCCAATTTGGGAGATCCTCCTGCCAGCGGAACTGGAAGTTTACCAACAGGCGCCCCACATGAACGTGGAGCAATATGTGATTTACGCATTGTGCCAGCAGTAGGTTGTGAAAAGTTTAGTGAACTTGCTTTTATGAAAATGAAAGACATTTTAGAAACTTTCCAACGTGGCGAATCATATACATTAGAAAATGGTAAAACATTTGAATGCCGATACCCAGTTGGGCAAGGTGTTAAGTTGCGTTCAGTAGAAGTATTTGAACATAACGCAAACTCGGCAACTTACGAGGGATAAAGAATTGTGGCGTCTTTGGGCTAAGGCTTTGGGCGAGAAAGCAAGCGATTCTGATGCAGAAGCAGATAAAATCGCTTGCATTCGTACTGTAATTGTGTTAATATACATTATAACGAACTTTTTCATTATGGCAGGTATATTAAGGCATTGGAATGATTAAACGAATAGGCTTCGCATGTAAGTGGATTGATAATCCAAATCAAACAGCAGGTATTAAACCTACTGATGATTGTAAACAATACAACACTGGGTCAACAACTATTAGTTGGCTTAAACGGCAAACGCAAGAAGTAGCCGAACAAAAGTTGTGGGACTTGATGGTTCAGAATATAGAATCAGCTCGTCGACTTGTAGAAAAGGTAGGAACACTAGATGAAGAACGTCGTATGGTACGTATTAGCAGTGATCTGCTTACTGCATACAGTCAGCATGACTACAGTTACTTTTGGCATAAACCAGATGTTGTTCAATATTGCGAACGCAATTTTCGCATTATTGGTGATAGTGCTCGTGCAAGCAATACCCGTCTTTCTATGCATCCTGGCCAGTTTACTGTCTTGGCTAGTAGCAACCCAGGCATTGTTGAAAGATCAATAGAGGAGTTTGAATATCATGCAGATATGGCCCGTTGGATGGGGTACGGTAAACAATTTCAGGACTTTAAAATCAACGTCCACATCTCGGGTAAACAAGGTCCCGAAGGTATTCGAGCTGCCTACAAAAGACTTACCCCCGAAGCAAGAAACTGTATTACTATCGAAAACGAAGAAAACGCCTGGGGGTTAAATGATTGTCTTGAGCTTAGTGATATTATTCCTATTGTTATGGATGTACACCACAATTGGATCAGGGAAGGTGTATATATTGCGTCAGATGATGATCAAGTACAACGTGTTATTGATAGTTGGCGTGGTGTTCGCCCTACTATGCATTATTCAGTTAGTAGAGAAGATTACCTTCTCGAGCATGACAGGACTACCGCACCTGTTCATGCCCAACTACTTCTAGAAGGCTACAAAAAGCAAAAGCTCAGAGCACATAGCGACTTTTATTGGAATACAGCAGTTAATGATTGGGTGTTGACGTTCCGAGATAATTTTGATATCATGTGTGAGAGTAAAGGCAAAAATCTTGCCAGTTTTGAACTACACAAATACGCAACAACATAAATGCAAAAACCCGCACTAGGCGGGTTTCATTTTGCAAGAAGATCCTATATTATTACTTGGCAGTCTTCTTTGGAGCACGTGGCTTAGCTGGGGCTTTGACAACCTTTGGCTTAGCTGGTGCTTTTGGCTTAGCTGGTGCTTTAACAGCTTTTGGCTTAGCAGGTGCTTTTGGCGCGGCTGTTTTACGTGGGGCACGTGGCTTCTTAGCTGGCTCTGCGGCCGGCGCTACCTTAGTTTCTACAACTGCCTCAACTGCTGGGGCTGGTGTTTCTACTTTGTATGGTGCTGGCTCTGCTGGAGTAGCTGTTGTACCAAATATTGATTTTAAAAATTTAATCATGATTAATCTCCTTGTAATTTAATTATGCCGGAAGAAATGCTGATAAATAAAATTTGAAAGCAGAGATTATGTATAATTTTATCAAAAACATTGTTGAAGGTAAGACCCTTAAATTGTCCCAAATTACCTTGGGTTATTCACGCGATGCTCTAAAAGACAGTATTAGTGAAGAAACTATGAATTATCACTTTGGTAAACTTTATAAGACTTACGTTGATAGATTTAATAGTGGTGATGGAGATCCTAATTTTAATGAGGCAGGTGCCTTTTTACACAGCATTTACTTTAGCCAATTTAAATCACCTGTTAGTTCAAATAAACCAACCGACGAGTCGCTTACATTTATTGAAGAACATTATCAAACGTTTGACAACTTTAAGAAAGAGTTTGAGAAAACTGCAATGAAGATACAAGGCAGTGGCTGGGTTTATCTAGCTCGTGATGGTAAAATTAAAACTATCAAAAATCATGAAATTAAAAATGATATACTGTTATTAATTGATTGGTGGGAGCATGCCTGGGCACTAGACTATCAAGCCGATAAAAAGAAATATTTAGAAAATCAATGGAAAATTATTGATTGGGAAGTTATTAATCATAAAAAGAGAGGTTGATATGACGTTTGGTGCAATTACTAAAGTATTGACTTTTTAACATTTTAAAAGTATAATACACTATGGACGCAAAAGAAATAAAACAGAACGTCTATAAGCATGGATGGTCATCCAAATTTACAGCTGAAACTTTTGATAGAGGTTTAAGTGAAGATATTATTAGAAAAATATCAGAAGTAAAAGATGAACCTAATTGGTTATTAGATTGGCGACTAGCCGCATATCAAAGTTGGAGGAAGATGTCCAAGCCAGAATGGTCAGAGCTTGACATACCTGATATTGACTTCAACGAAATAAGTTATTTTAGTAGACCTAAAAAACGACCAAAGGATCTAAGTGAAGTAGATCCATCAATTATAAAAGACTTTGAAAAATTAGGCATTCCACTTGAAGAACAAAAGTGGTTAGCTGGAGTTGCTGTGGACGCAGTACTTGACAGTGAAAGTCTTGGAACAACACACAAAGAAGTATTACTAGAACAGGGTATTATTTTTTGCAGTATCAGTGAAGCTGTGAAAGAATATCCAGACCTAGTTAAAGAATATTTAGGCAGTGTAGTCCCAGCAAGGGACAATTATTACAGTTGTCTAAATGCCGCGGTGTTTACTGACGGTAGCTTTGTTTATATTCCTAAAGGTGTACGTTGCCCATTAGAGCTCAGTACATATTTTAGGATCAATGAACCTAGCACTGGTCAGTTTGAACGAACACTGATTATAGCAGAGGATGATTCATATGTATCTTATTTGGAAGGATGTACAGCACCAAAACGTGACGAGAATCAGTTACATGCCGCCGTCGTCGAACTTGTTGCCCTTGATAGGGCCGAAATCAAATATTCGACTGTACAAAACTGGTACCCCGGAGATGAAAACGGGCGAGGCGGAATTTATAATTTTGTCACAAAGAGAGGAATTTGTCGCGGCGAATCAAGCAAAATATCTTGGACCCAAGTAGAAACTGGTAGCAGTATTACTTGGAAATACCCAAGTTGTATTTTAAAAGGCGACAACAGCGTTGGTGAGTTTTATAGTGTAGCAATTACTAAAAATAAAATGCAAGCAGACACTGGCACTAAAATGATCCACTTAGGTGCCAATACATCAAGTACAATTATTAGCAAAGGTATTAGCATGGATAATAGTGTTAATACCTATCGTGGGTTGGTTAAGATTATGCCCAACGCACACAATTCAAGAAATTATACACAATGCGATAGTATGATAATTGGAGATTATGGCGTAGCCAATACAATACCTTATGTTGAAAGTAAAAACATTTCTTCAATTATTGAACATGAAGCAACTACTGGGAGAATAAGTGATAAGCAGTTATATTACCTAGCACAGCGTGGCATGACTACAGAGCAGGCCGCAACTACTATTGTCAGTGGATTTTGTAAAGAAGTTTTCAAAACATTGCCATTAGAATTTGCGGCTGAGGCACAAAAATTGTTAAGTATTAAAATAGAGGGATCAATAGGATAATGTTAAAAATTACAAATTTGTCTGTTAACGTAGCAGAAATTGATATTTTAAAAAATATCAACCTTGAAGTTAACGCAGGCGAAATACACGCAATACTAGGACCTAATGGTGCTGGAAAAAGTTCTTTGGCAAATGCTATATCAGGACATCCAGAAATCATTATTACTAAAGGAAGGATGTCCTTTAATAAAAAGTCACTACTTAAAATGGCCGCTGACGAAAGAAGTCGTGCTGGCATTTTTATGACTTTTCAAGACCCTCCAGAAATTCCAGGAGTTAGCAATTTACAGTTAACTAGAGATATTATTAAAGCACGTGGTGATACTAGAGATAGTGGAACTATTATTAATGATTATAAAAAATTCGTCAAGCAGTGTGATTTAGGTAGTGAGTGGGGTAAAAGGGATTTCAATTTAGGAGCGAGTGGTGGTGAAAAGAAAAAGAATGAAGTGTTAATGATGCAAATGATTGACCCTTCATTGTTGATCTTAGATGAAATTGATAGTGGTTTAGATATCGATGCAGTACAACAAGTTACAAAAGATATCAAAACATTTCTAGCTAAAGAAGGAAAGGCGTGTATTATTATTACACATCAGCCAACGATCCTAGATACAATCAAACCAACGCATGTTCACATAATTGTAGATGGCAAAATCGTAGAGAGTGGCGATATTACACTTGTTAAAAGGATCAGTAAAAATGGCTATAGAGAGTTTTCTTAAAGTAGACAAAAGAGACCCAGATTGGTCCTACAGCCCAAGCAGTTATTTTGGGAAACAATTTAAAGTAATCGACGCAAACTGTTTACAGATTGCTCCAGGTACAGAAGACTTAATGGTTTTACGATTGAGTCCAACTGAAAATGACATGTTGTGTAAGCACCTACAAGTTATTGGAAGATCCAATAGCAGACTAGACTTATACATTATTTGTGATGGCGATGTCAACTTACAACAGGTATTTGTTTATGATGTTGCATTAGAACCTTATTCAATTCTAAACATTGGGTTCTTTGTAAAAAATGGCAAACTTAATAAGCATATTGTAGAAGCGGAACTTGCAGAAGGAAGCGTACTTAATATTTTTGGACTTGTTGAAAATGACATTGGCGGTAGCAGTGAAGTCATTAATAAAATATGTCATTCAGAACCTAGTGCCGAAAGCCAACAATTAATAAATTGTAAAGCAGGCAAAAACAGTCGTACTGTTTTTCAAGGATATGTAAGAGTAATAGAAGGCATGACTGACAATTTTGTAACAGTGGCCAATTCTAGTATTATTACTGAAGAAGGTGGACAAGCATACAGCGTTCCACAAATGATGATTGACTGTGGCGAAGTTGAAGCAAGTCATAGTTGTGCTGTAGGCAAATTTGATGAAGAAGCTATTTGGTATTTGCAAAGCAGAGGAATGTCTGAAGAAGATGCCAAAGAGTTATTAATCAGAACGCATCAGGATTATATCCTAAATATGATTCCACACCAAGAGATCCAAGATGAGCTTAAAGAATTTTTCCAAAATTGAAGATGATTTTGTACTTCCCAGCGTAACATACTTAGATAATGCCGCAACAACATTTTGCCCACAAAGAGTTGTTAATAAATTAACCGATTATTTTACAAACTACAAAGCAAACATACATCGCGGTAGTCATAGTTTAGGTATTAAAGCCACAGACGAGTACGAATCAGTACGTTTAAAAGTTGCTCGATTAGTAAACGCAAAGACCTCAAAGGACGTTGTGTTTACCAGCGGTACTACACACAGTATCAATTTAATTGCTTTTGGATTTTGTAACAAATGGGGTCCAAAGGATCTTGTTATTGTTCCTGAAAGCGAGCACCATGCTAACCTATTACCATGGGTTAAAGCTAGTGAACTGTTTGGATTTCAATTTAAAACTGTCAATGTGATCAAGGATGGCAGTTTAGATTTAGGGCATTTACAAGAACTGCTAGATGATAGTCGTGGCAAAGTATTATTCAGTATGGCCCAAATTAGTAATACTATTGGCTACGTACAACCCGTAAAAGCAATCTTTGATTTAATTAAAGAATTTGATGGCATCACTGTATTAGATGCCGCGCAAAGCATATCTAAATTTAATATAGATATGAATAGGGACAATATTGATTTCCTAGCGTTCAGTGCCCACAAGTTATATGGTCCAACTGGTGTGGGCGTATTAGTTGGTAGGAGCAAACATCTAACTAAAATTGATCCTCTACTATGGGGTGGGGATATGATTAGTAGTGTACATTGGGGACAAATATCTCTTAACACGTTACCTTATAAATTAGAAGCTGGTACTCCTAATATTGGTGGCGTTATTGGTATGGGTGCCGCGATAGACTGGTTTAACGAATATGATATCAAAGATTTTAATGCTCATGATTTAGAACTAGGTGAATATTTTGTTGAACAATTAGAAGAACTAGAGTTTGTTGATATTTTTCATCCTGGAATAAAAAGCGGTGTTATAAGTTTTAATGTTACAGGACATCATCCAGAAGATGTGGCACAGTTGCTCAATGCTCAAAAAATCGCTGTTAGAAATGGCTTTCTATGCGCACAACCAATTGTAGAAGAAAAGTTTGTTAATGGCGTTGTTAGAGCCAGTTGGGCCTGTTACAATACCAAAGGTGACGTAGACAAGCTGGTAGCGGCTTTAAATAAGCTACATGGAATACTTGACAATAGAACAAGAAATAAAGAAGTTATCACAGACTCTAAATGAGTTTGATGACAACTTAGAAAAATACCAATTCATAATGGAATTTGGTGACAATTTTGACGAGTTGTCAACGGAATTTCGTATAGACGAAAACAAGGTCATAGGATGTCAAAGTGACCTTTGGATATCAAATTTTTCCCAAGATAAATTAGAAGCCAAGGCCCATAGCGAAGCACTTATTGTTCGAGGGCTAGTTGGTATTGTACTTAAAATTTATAATGGTAGAACTGCTGATGAAATTCTATATTCTAATCCAAAATTGTTAAATGGGCTTGGAATAGATGGAATTTTAACCCCGGGCAGACAAAACGGTGTTGGTAACTTAATTAAAAAAATATACAAAATGATGGAGAAAATTAAGATAATCAACGCCATTAAACAAGTATATGACCCTGAAATAGATGTTAATATATACGATTTAGGGCTAATTTATTCTGTTGAAGTTACTGGTAGCAAGGTGTCTATTGTTATGACACTGACTAGTGCGTTCTGTCCAGAAGCAGAAGCAATACCAAAAATGGTAAAAGATGCTGTTTTAACTGTTGATACAATAGATGAAGTTGATGTAACTGTTACTATGGATCCACCATGGAATCCTGACAAAATTAGTGACGAAGCCAAACTTGAATTAGGAATATACTAAGATATTCAATCGTGGTAAATAACAGTATGAGTACTGTTATATTAACCCAAGAAGCTGCCGAATTTATTAAGGCAAGCTGTGATAAAAATAATTCCCAAGGTATGCGTTTATCCGTCAAGTCCAGCGGATGCAACGGATTTAAATACTCTTGGGACCTTGCTTCAGATAAAGAATCCGAAGACGAGATACTAGATGCAAATGGTGTGTTCTTAGCTATAGACAGCACAACAGCCAGTATGCTACAAAATTCAACGATAGAGCTAGAAAAAGATTTGTTTAGCTCTACTTTAAAAATAAACAATCCGCAAGTGGGTTATACTTGTGGTTGTGGACAATCATTTTCAATAGGGTCATAAAATGTCAAGACAAGACGTTAATATTGGTTTAACTGGTAACGATGGAACTGGTGATAGCATCCGTGATGCTTTTAGTAAGGTTAATGAAAACTTTCAAGAGTTATACGCTAGCCAAGGTTTAGAGGGCGGGCTATCTTTTGATAGTTTATCCAATGTTACTAAGCCTTTAGTTCCTAACAGATTCTTAAGCATAGATAGCTTAGGTAAAAATGTAGTAGGTAGAGAAATTTTTGCAGGTGCAGGTATTGCTGTTACTGTGCAAGATGACAAAGTTGTTATCAGCACAGGCGATGTTAGTATTGTTCGTGACCCTAACCCAACACTATCAAACCATTTAGATGCCGCAACAAATAGAATTCAAAGATTAGGTGATCCAATATCTGATCAAGATGCTGTTACTAGAAAGTGGATTTATCAAAACTTTTTAAACAGAGATGCTCAAGAAATTCTTGGTGCAACTGCTACCGCTACTGGTAGCGTAATGCGTCAAAACTTTAGAATTACTCCTACTCCAAATAATGGAAATAGTAATTTAGGCTTGACCCAATTTATTAATTTAAAAGCCGCTGATGGTACAACTAATAAAACTTCAGTATTATTAAATCAACAAGGCACACTAAGCTCACATGCTGTACGTAAAGACTATGCAGATAGTAAGATAAGTTTACAGGGCACTGATGCAATTGATCCAGCAACTGGTTTGCGTGATCAAGGTTTTGGTACAATGACTGGACCGTTAATCTTAAATGATCATCCTGGAGAGTACGCAACATTAACTAAAAAACCTAGTGGTGAATTATTTGTACGTGAAGATTACAGAGCCGCCACTAAAGGTTATGTTGATAATAAAAGTTACGACAGTACTACTAACTTGTATGTTACCACTACTGGTAACGACGATCTTTGGGACTTTGAAAATGACCGTCCAAACCCAGTATACGGCTATACTGTAAAAGAAATTGGTCGCAAGTGGAGTACTGCATTTAGAACAGTTCGTGCGGCTTGTGCGTATGCTAAAAAGTACATGGATCAAATTACATTAACCACTACTGGTTTTTCTGTTGCTCCTGGAAATATTACAAGATACAACCCAACGTTTGCGCCAGCTGGACCTAGAACTCGTGTGCGTGTTAGTTTACAAAGCCACGGATTTAGAGATGGAGATTATGTCTATGTAACTGGTGCAATTGTAGTTGGTAATAATGACACTAGAGCATTAAATGGAACACATCGTGTTAATCAAGTTGATGTTAATACTTTTGAATTAGATCTAAAAACTGCAATTTTATGGGCGTCACCTGTAACTGCTAATAATAGCACTGATCCAATCATTATTAAATTAGCCAACGCTAAAGACGGTCCTTATAGTTTAAGTAGTACAGTTGGATTTGGTAGCAGAGGCTATTCAGTACCTAAGTACGAAATTACAATTATGATTGAAACTGGTGTATATGAAGAATATATGCCAATTGTTGTTCCACCAAACGTTGCTCTACGTGGGGATGAGTTTAGACGTACCATTATCAAACCTGCTCCTGGTCCTGTAATTAAAGATGTAGCCGATGCAATTAACAAAAAAATTCCTGGTACACCTACTGAAGATATTAAATTTGTTCGTGGTGATCAAAGTTTTGCATCTCCGTATTGGTACAACACTCATTATTATAAACATCTAGCATTAGCTAACGGACAGCAAAGTATTGGTAGCACAACGCTAACCATCTTTAACAGCGCATATCCTCCTAAAGCAGGAACAAAATTTATTGTTAATAATATTCAATATCGTGTTGGAGATGAAAGTACAATTAGCTATGTTGATCCTATAGTAAATCTTGGAACAGCACAAGGCACATATACAATGGCCATCGTTGATGAAAACGGTGACCCAAAACCTTTACAAAATACTATCTTACAAGATACTACAATTACATTCTATCTAGACAATGAACATTGTGATATGTTGTTAGTTGACGATGCTTTCCAATTACGTAATTTAAGCTTCTATGGACATAAAGGTTTTATAATGGCCTTTAATCCAGCTGGTCAAATTTTAACACGTTCACCATATGCACAAGTTTGCGGATCGTTCTCAAATAAAGGCGGTGGTGGTCAATTAATTGACGGTATGGCTGGCAACCAAGTTTGTACTGTTGACGATACTTCTTATACCGATCCAAATTCAGGTAACTCTGGTTCTAAAGGTACTAGAATGTATGTTAAAGGACTAATTAGACCAGTACAGTTACCAAATACATTCTATTTTAATAAAAAACGCTACGTCATCAAAGAAGCTACTATTCCAGATGCAGAAGGTAAAGCTATGCTGACATTGGAGAGCACTACTCCAATTGAAGAAGATGATACATATTTGACTGCTGGTTTCTTACCAAATGGTACGCAGATTATGATACAAACTGCTGGTAACCGTTCAATGTTGTCAAATGACTTTACCATGATCAACAACTTAGGTTATGGTATCTATGCAGACAACAATGGTGTTACAGAAGCTGTATCACAGTTCACTTACTATTGTAAAATTAGCTACCTTGCTAGAGCGGGTGGTCAAGTTCGTTCAGTAACAGGATCAAGCTGTTATGGACAATATGGTTTACAATCAGAAGGTAGTGATCCAAACGAAGCAACTCAGATTGTAAGATTTAATACAGACGTTATTAATCTAATGACACCGCAGATTGACAATCCTGAAGTAGATGGATTGGTAGGAGCAATTAGTTTTGTTGCTGGCGGATTTAATAGTGCTCCAACAAGAAACTCAACATTCCTATTAAACAAGGCTCGTGTAGTTATTAGCCAAATTAATCGTGCTCGTTTAGGTGGCGGATCCTTAACCAGTGGACCATTGACTGTTATAACAGCTCATCCACACCCATTTAAGACTGGCGAGGAAATTCAACTTAGTAACATTAAAACAGACCGTGGTCTACAGTTAAATCCAATACCTCCAAGTCTAGTTCCAAGAAACACCAATTTGGATGGCACAACACACATTGTTACTGTAATTGATCAAAGAACATTTACTTTAAATAATACAGAAAGCACAAACTATTATAGTGATTTAATACCGTATACTGCTACTGAATCACAACCATACGCTATACAGAATCTTGTTCCAGGTGCATTGGAACTTGTTTATTCAGTTAAGGGAGATCCAAGCCCAGTTAACTTTACAGCATCTGCACGTTTTGACGGAGTAGTTGGAGAAAATTCAACATCAACATCAACACTAAAATTATTCTCTGCAACAAGACCTGCCCAAGTTGGAATGAAATTTAGACTAGATGCTACTAATCCTGCTGTAAATGATAGCACACAAATTTATAAAGTATTAACTGTATCTAAGAAAGTCGTAACATTCAAAGCAGTGCCACCAACAGCGGGCGATAACAAGATTGGTGCAACAATACTATATGTTAAAAATGTCACATTTGCTGGGACAGCAGTAAACAGTCAAGGTAGTGCATTTGCACCTAAGGCTGGATGGAGTTTTCAACTTAGAGATTCAAGTATTGCCAACAGTGACTTTACAAGATATAATGTTACTGGAACCCCTGCATATGATAGCGGCAGCGCAACATGGGCACTTATGTTAGATCAAGCATTGACTGTGAATATGGTTGACCAAGTTGCTAGTGGAAGGGTAACAACTGTTGATGGTATATGGGACGTGACTTTAGATAGAAATCTTGGAACTACTATCCCAAATAGTACTACACCTGTACAGTTTGTATTCTATGATGCCTATTGGACTTTGGGTATTGACCCATCTTTAAGCGTGGCAATTCCACAAGACCAACAATTAATGTTGTTCCAACAACGTTCTGTTAGGGTTCACCAAGTACTAAACAATCCAACTATTATTAATAGTTCTGCATTAAAATTTGGTGCTACTAACTTTGATTCAACTGTTTATAGAATTATTGCTAAGACAGCAGAAGGTGGATTGAGCAAAGACGTTTACAAACTTGCGGCCACTGCACAGCCATTGTTGGGCAATAATCTAAATGCTGTTTCAATTTTAAATCAAAACAAGACATTTGTTCAATCTGAAGTGATTGCATACTTGGCCACAATATATCCAGATTTTGCATACACACAATCTACATGTTATCGTGACGTTGGTTTAATTATTGATGCGGTTGCGTATGACATGACCTATGGTGGTAATATTAGAAGTATTGCCGCAGGTAAATCTTATTACCAAGCAAATAATGCCAGTGTTGCCATTGTTATTGCAGAACAAAAACCTGAAACAGTTGATGCAATTAATTATGCAACAAAGGTAGCCAAACTTGCACTGGCAAAAACAACTTTAAGTTATACTGGTATTAATCCCAATGCCGCATTACAATTAACAAATAATAAAGCGTTTATTCAAGCTGAAGTCATTGCGTATCTGTCATTTACATATCCATCATTTGTTTACGATAGAACAATATATCGTAGAGATATTGATTTAGTTATTGACGCAATGATTTACGATTTAAAATATAATGGCAACGTTAAAACATTGCAGGCAGCGGAGGCATATTACGATGACAACGGTGCTCTTATATTATCAACTCAGAAGCCACAGATTCGTGCCGCAGTACAAAAAGCAAAAAATGTAGCTAAAGATATTATTGATAAAAATCCAGTATCTAAAACTACTACAGGAAGTGATCCAAATACATTAAGTCAGTCATTAACTGGCAGTGCTGGTGAAGCAGGAACTACTGATACAGTTGAAACATTAATGACTGTAATTGATAGTATTTTAAATAGTGGCTTAGGCGTTACTCCAGCAAGAAACTTAGGTGATCCAAGACTATATCAAAATCCAGCAAACCCAGGTTATGTGGCTCAAACCATTCCAGGAGGAATTACTGCTGAAGTTGGTACACCTGCTCTATTAGAAAATAGAATGAATATTATCACTGCTATTGTTCAAAATGGACTAAGTGCAGTGCCACAAGCTCTAGCAACCGGTGAAACTATTCAAACATTAGTATTCCCACCTGATGCTAACATGTTAATTTACGGTGGCGTGTTAACTGGACCAAATATTCCTCCTAATACAATTATTCGTGCTAGTCAACAAGACAGCGTAACTGGAAATTACATTGCTAAAATTAGTAATACAATTTCTGGAACAATTTCAGCAGATACAGAACTAACAATTACTGGACCAGGATTTGACTTCATATTTGACTTAAACACTGACTTTGATGTTAGACACTTAAACGGTGACAGAGCGTATGTAACAACTACATTCTCAACTGTACGTGCTACAGGACATGATTTCTTAGAAGTTGGTACGGGCGGATTTGATGATTCAAACTATCCACATAACGTATACGGACAAGCAGAGAATAGTGCTAGTGAAGGACGTATTGTTCGTGAAATTGGTACAGGGCGTGTATTCCACGTAAGTACTGATCAAAACGGTAACTTCCGTGTTGGTAGTTATTTTAACGTTAACCAAGGTGACGGAACAGTTAGTATTACTGCTAAAATTGGTTTGACTGCTGTTAGTGCTATTAGTTTTGCCAGTGGTGGTGCATTGGTCACACAGTTTGGTACTGACGTTAAAATGGGCGACAATGCTGATTATATTGTACCAACACAAAAAGCAATTGTTGGTTACATTGCCGCACAGATTAAAGGACGTTTTGAAGATGGTGTAGGAACTGCTAAAGGTGGTTTATTAACACTAGATGGTTCAAGCTCAATGGCTGGCCCAATTAATGTAAACTATAACAAAGTTGAAGGTGTACTTAATAGCACTGATGTAACAGGTTTTGGTGCAGTTAATAGAAAATATGTTGATAACGTATTTGCTGGAGGAACTATTGATTATGATGGTCAATACTCAATTGCCTTAACTGGAACTAGAACTAATGTTCTAAGCTTCACAATGAGGCAGGATAGAACTAGTTTAGGTGGTGTGTTACAAAACTTTGGTTTAATTAACCTTAACGGAAATAAAATTACCAATGTTAGAACACCAACAGCAACATTAGATGCGGCAAATAAAGGTTACGTAGATCAAACTATTGCCAATGGAGGAGTTAGAACTAACTGGGACGGATTTACATTACGTACCGCAGGAACTTATGGACAAGTTAATAGTTCATTCACAGTACTAAATTCTGGAACAGGTTACACAACTGCGCCAGTAGTAACATTTGTAAGTACAAGTGGTACAGGTGCGCAAGCTAGCGCCACTGTAGTAGGTAATAGCGTAGTTGGAATTACATTAGACTTTCCCGGATCAGGATATACTTCAGCACCAACAATTATTATTGGCGGAGCTGTTGCTACAGTAAATGTTATCAGTCAAGGTGCTGGTTATGGCAGCGCGCCTGCAATTGATTTCCCTCAGCCACAAACAACTGGTGGTATAAAAGCAATTGCTGTTGCTAATATTAACTCTAGTGGACAAATTACTAGTGTAACTGTACTTAATGGCGGTAGTGGATATACTATTGCACCAATACCGTTCTTAGTTGTTAACAGTGGCGGAGCCACATTCTCATCTACATTAAGTCCAGGAACTGGTGCAACCGCATCTTGTACATTAGTTACAACTTTATCAAATATTAATTTAAGTGGTAATAAAGTAACTGGTAGTGCTGACCCAACACAGGCAACTGATTTGGTTACATGGCAATATTTTGACAATAATCACTGGATTAAAGACAACAAAGATATTACAATAACAGGTACCCCAGGAGATGGTGACTTGTTAATGTTTACAGGTTATGTTCCATCTAATGTGGATACCGACAAGCGTAGAAGTATGGTCAACGTTCGTTTAACTACAAACAGTGATATTACATTTGCTAGAACTGATAATCAATTATTGGCTAAAGTTAAAGATAATATAATATCTAACGCACAAATTAATGCCAGTGCTGGCATTGATCAAAGTAAGTTAAACTTAAAAACTGCCACAATATTCCCGCCGGTCAATAACCCAGGACAAACTGTTCCACTAACAAGTGATTTAGGTATCAGTACCTACGATACTACACAATTTGTTGTTGATAGTGGATTAGTAAAAGTAAGACAAGCAACAAGTAATACTACAGGTATAGCCCTTAACAGAATATCTCATGTAACTAATTTTAAAATATTAGGAAGAAATGACACAAGTTCTGGAGCACCAATATATGGACCAGTTGTAGAATTAAGCACAGCAGATTTGCGCTCATTATTAAATTTCCAAGAAGCTGTACAAAACTTAATTAGTGATGATAGTTTAGATAATCCGTTAGTTAATAGAGCAAATCAAGCACCTAGTTACGGTGCTGTACTAAAAACTGGTAGTTCAATGCGTGGTCCATTGACTCTTGATGTTGCTAATCAAGACATTACTCAAGGGTTGAACCCAATGATTAGGGTTGCAACTGATGACTTGTACGAAGCAGGCTCAGCCTCTAAGAGATTTAAAAACATCTACTCAACAACGTTTACTGGTGCATTGACAGGTAATGTAACTGGTAAGGCGGATACTGCTGGTACAGCTGACAAAGTTGCCAACAACTTAACCGCTGGTTCTTGGATCAGCATGGTGCAAGGCACTACTGCTAGTCCTTATAACGGTAGTGCAGGAATAACAATTTCTGTATCTGGAGTCAGTACAAGTGCTACTGCTAATACAATAGCGCAGAGAGATAGTAGTGGAAATTTAACTGCTGGCACATTTAACGGAGCATTGAACGGCACTGCTAGTAATGCAACCACATTAGCTACTTACGCACCAGCTATTAACTCAGCTGGTACAGGCACAGCTAATAGTATTGCACAACGAGATGGTAACGGTTACTTAAATGCCGCAAGATTCCAAGGTACTGCTACAAGTGCTTGGTATGCTGACTTAGCTGAACGTTATCAAGCCGACACACAATACGAGCCAGGAACAGTATTAGAATTTGGTGGAGAATTTGAAGTTACCATAGCTGAAGATGAAACACGAAGGATTGCTGGCGTAGTTTCTACAAATCCTGCTTTTGAAATGAATACCGTTTTAGAAGGTGAAAATGTAGTAGCGGTAGCATTAGTAGGCCGTGTTCCATGTAAAGTTCGTGGAGTAATTAGAAAAGGCGATATGTTGGTGAGTGGAGGCGGCGGTTTTGCTCGTCCAACAACTGATCCAAAACTTGGTACAATCATTGGTAAAGCCCTAGAAAACTTTGACGGTGGTGAAGGTGTTATCGAAGTTGTAGTGGGAAGACTGTAATATATACAGTTTTCCCAAAATCACTATAAGCGTTCTGGAAATAAATATATGAACGGGGCAGAATTTTATGACTATTCAATATATTAATGTAGGTACTAATGCTAATGATGGGACTGGAGAAGACCTAAGATCAGCTTTCTTTAAGGTCAATTCCAACTTCCAATACCTAGCAGGACTAGGTGGAGAAACAAACGCTGGACAGAACATTGGTTCTGGCAGTGGCATATATGCAACTAAAAGTGGTACATTATTACAATTTAAGAGTTTAGTAGCGGGCGCAGGAGTATCAATAACTCCAGATAGTAATATTATTACTATTTCTAGTACTGCGGCCCAACCAAATACAATTTCAAGAATAGTTGGCAATAGTGGTACCTGGGACATTACACAGCCCAATTCAACATTACAGATTTTAGGAACACCTGGGTCAAAAGCGACCACAACAGTCAGTGGTAACCAAGTTTATATTACCAGTAATTTTTCTGTAGTTGAAGACGCTACCCCAACATTGGGTGCCAATTTAGATTTAAACGAATTTGATATTGGCAACATTGGGGCAGACAGCGACGAGCCAACAATAGGCAATATTAATATTGCAGGTTATATTTTAGCCAATACACTAACAATTGGTCGTCCAATATCTGGTAATCCAAATCCTGGAACAGTGACATTAAATGCTAACTTAACTGTTGGCGGTACTACTCAATTATCATCATTAGATGCTACAAGTATAATTGTTTCAGGAGGTACATTAACTGCCGGGACAATTACTGCAACTTCAATTAATGCTGCCACAATTGGCAATGTAATAGGTTCTAGTAATATATATGGAACATTAGTTGGAAACTTAAACAGTTTATACGATCCTGATGTGGAAGTGTTAAACACTGATGGACCAAATGCCACATTTACTGGCAACGTAATTGGATCAATGTCTGGCAACATAACAGGGTCAATTGTTACTCCTGGATTAAATCTAAACAACAGTACTATTAGCGGCATTGGTAGCATTACTATTAGTGGAACTTCTTCCACTGCGGTTGTTCCATTTACTGTAATTTCAAATTATAGATCAGCTCCGGTAGATCCATCACTACCACGTGTAATTGAAGACGGCCCGCTTTCTGCGGTGTTTGCAGTTCAACAACAATCTGATTTTGGTTTTAACGAAGCAATTAGACTGAGATCATATCAAACAAACGGAGAGCAGGGAAGATTTGTTGGTTCAGGTATAATGTTTGAATCAACTAATGATGTAACCGATAACACAATATTAGATCCAGATCCAGAATATATTTTTCATGGCTTTGTGTCAATGCAAACATACACTGACCCAGACTGGAGTGATTTTGTAGTAAGAACAAGAACTAGTACCCCATTGGTAGAATTTGATGTGTTGGTTGCATCAGGTGACGGTCGAGTTCATGCATCAGGTATTACTATTGATGCAAGCACCATTTCTAATAGAATACTAAACTACGACGGCTCGTTTGTTAATAGTCCAATTGAGTTGGATTTAATCTTAACCAACTACGCATCTGGAAAATATGTTAATTTTTATGATGCTTACAAATTTCCAAAAACTATTGGAAGTCCTGGACAGGTACTAACAGTACCAGCCCCTGGTTCAAATTTATTAACATGGACAACTCCATCAGGTGGTGGTGGGGGCGGTGGTGCAACATACTTTGTGAACTTGCTGGATGTACCAAACACATACTTGCCAAGCGATGCTGAAAAACTTGTTAGAGTAAAATCTACATACGACGGTTTAGAATTCGCAAGTAATATTACTGCTACAGTAACAGGTTCACTCATTGGCAACGCTAGCACTGCAACCAGTTTAGAAACTGCTAGAACAATTAATGGCCAATCTTTTAATGGAACTGCAAACATAACATTTGGTACAGATTCAGTTAGTGAAGGATCAACTAATCAATATTATACCAATACTAGAGCAAGGAATTCTGTCAGTGTTACACCAAGTAAAGCACTAACATACACAGCCAGCACTGGTGTGTTTGATTTAGCAGAAAGTACAGCATCAACTGGAGACACGTTGGTTAAACGTGATCCAAGTGGAAAAATACATGCCTTAACAGTATATACTGATACATTGTCAGTTGATGCGGCGTTGTCAATAACTGTAGCAAATAATTTAACAGGTAGTTTTGATGTTACTACTAGTGGAGTTGTTAGTGCTACTAACTTTGTAACAACAGGCACAGGCGACCCAACAATTGAAAGTGCTGGAAAGATTATTTTAGATCCAGCAACATTTATTGATGTAAGTGGTTCTAAAATCAGCAACTTGGCAACGCCAACTGCTAATACTGATGCATCCACTAAAGCATACGTAGACACTGCTGTTGGCACTGTAGACACTGCCGCAGTTAAGAGCAACATTTACACAGCTGACAGTGGTGGACCAATTACAGTCACAAAAGGTTCTACATTAACAGTTGAAGGTGGTACAAATATTACCACAGTTGCAAGTAGTAACAAAATTACTGTTAACTTAGATTCAACATTGAGTAATATCAGTGTTACTGGTAATTTGCCAGCTACTGGTAATATTACCAGTAGTGCTGGTTATTTAAAAGCTGGTAATATTAAAATTGACGGTGATGCCGTAACACAAACACAAACAAGTACTGATTTAAATCTTGTTCCAGGTGTGGGTGGTGCTGTTGCAATTGCAAGTTATTTTAACTTAGTTGAAACAACAATGGCCATTAGTGGCTACGACACTTTACCAATCCCAGTTGGTACTACACCAGAAGAAATTGATTTAACAACAAACATAACATTTGTCAGAACTTTAGATTGGACTGGCGGAGTTGGTGGTTTGGCTTACGCAAACATTGGTGCTGGACGAGAAGGTCAAATTAAAACAATTATTTTAGAAACACGTGGTGTTTATGGAGATGCGTTAGATACAAGACCAAGATACCTTGTATTAAGTGGCAACATTAACGGCGCCAGTCGAGTCGTCAACATTGGAACAGTGGATCCAAACGGATCTGCAACGTTCATATATTTGAACTTCTACTGGTGGCGTATTTCGCAGGTGGCTTAATGATTTTATTAACATCCGTCCTTAGACCAGCTTGGCAAACACCAAAAGGTGACTTAGGTAGTTTTGCACAAAGCATTGCGATTGCTCCTATTACGCTGGTTGCAACTAATACCTCAAGATACGAAATATTATCAGGTAGTTTACCAACGGGATTAAAACTTAATAAAGATTCAGGAAGAATTGAAGGTACTCCTATTGATATTAATATTAGTAGGACTTATGAGTTTGTTGTTAGAGCTAGTAACTTTTCAGGCATTGGTGGGGCAAAAGTAGTTCAAGATAGAACATTTACCATAACCATATTGAGCGGAGTTGCTCCAGTATTGTTAACTCCTGAAGGTTATTTGAATATTGGTTATAATAACGAAAATTACGTACTTAATGACAGTACAATTAATTTTCAGTTTCAAGCATCAGCGACTAGCATACCAGTAGGACAAAAATTAAAATTTTACGTAGAAGAAGGTACCAGTAACTTACCTCCTGGATTAAAATTAAGTAGCAGTGGATTATTGTATGGCACAATTAAAGACGATTTAGAATTAGATTATAAAATTGTCAATGGTGCTTATGATAAAGATTACTATGATATGAACCCATACGACTATGGGGCAATAGTCGAACCTGCCACAGCAATAACAGAAGTTACTAACGGTCAAATTACTAATACAATTTTAACTGCTAGTGGATACGGATATCTTTTAGATCCAGAAATAATTATTGGTGGTAGTGTTGATGCTGTAAATGTTATCACATCAGGATTAAACTATACAGTTGCTCCAGAAATTATTTTTAGTCCAAGCCCAATTTCAGGTGGAAGAACTGCTAAAGGCTATGCCGTACTTGGCAATATCTACGGAGCTGATGGCACAACACAGACAACTACTATTGATGGCGAGTATAGTTCTACCATTGCAAGTCAAATGGTTGATGGGGGAACTGCATTTAGTACTCTAGATGATTTTGTAGATGGTGGGGCAGGAAATGTTATCATTTATAATGTTACTGGCCAAGGTGTTGTAGAAATTGTAGTAACTGATCCAGGAACAGGATATACAACACCACCGACTGTATATATTAAAGAAAAAGATGGTGGTACTGGAGCAACTGCTGACTGTTTACTACTATCTGGTAGTGGCGCAGTTATTACTGCCCACGTTACAAACGGCAATGTTGTAGAACTGGAAATCATAAATCCTGGTGCAAATTATAATGTACCCCCATTAATTAGTTTTGGACTTCCAACAGTTGGTCCAAAAATTCTAAGCAAAACATATCGATTTAGTGTAACTGTAAGTAATGGTGAGTTAACCAATACCAAAACATATTCTATTATTGTTAATAGTGAAGATTCGTTAAGAGCTGACACAACATTTATTAGTTCTGATAGCGTTGAATATGATTCAAGTAGCACATACGTACAAGCACCAATTTGGATTACTGGTAGCGTATTACCAATGGTCAAAGGCAATAACAATATAACAATTGATTTAGATATATTTGATCCCACTCCAGACGTAGGCGAAATAGAATTTACACTAATGCCAACTAATTTTGACGGTAGTCTAAGTCAATTTGGACCAATCAATATTAATTCAACATTAGAAGCACCATATAATAGATTTTTAACATTAGATCCAATTGGCGGAGAGATAAGTGGACTAGTTCCTTATCAACCAGCAGTTACTAAAGACTACGTATTCACTGTTAAGTGTGCAAGAATTGTTGACGGAGAAGAAGCAGTAACTACCTTTAAACAATTCTTAATGACTGTTGAAGGTAATATTCAAAGTAAGATTTCTTACATTACTGATCAAGTTGTTGGCGCATTAACTCCAAACGAGCAAAGTTTATTAAAGATTGTAGCTACTAGTTCACTGCCAAGTGCCAGTGTTAACTATCAATTAATACCAGGGTATGGTACAACTAAAAAACAAGATTATGTTGAAATTACTTTAAGTGAAAGAAACGGTCGTGTGTATGTTGAAGGTTATGGAATTTCTCCAACACTAATTTTAGAAAAAGGCCAAGCATATAAGATCAATGTCAGTTTAATTAATTTCTCAGCTAGTTTTAGAACATTGAATGATGACTATTATAGTGTTGGGTTAAGACACAGTGACAATACTGTTGGTAACTTGGCACAGGAAAAGAATACTGGTTATTTTATTTTTAATGTGCCATTTGATGAAGCGGAAAGAATAAAATTACATTACGCAAATAGTAAAAAAGATGGGTTATTTGTAGTATTGAACAAGTATGATGAGGTAACAAAAGTTTGGGAAAGACAAGAATTTAAATCTTTTTTTAATGACTATGATGCATCTACTTACTATGAAGGTCAAGAAGCCTACGCATATTTCTTAACCGGAAATAAAATACAGTTTACTACTAAAAAATATAATACAATCACACGTTCTTGGGAAACAATTAATATTCCAAAACAAAAATCTCTAACCCCAGTTCAAGGGGATTTATGGTTAGATTTAGAAAATAGTAATTTTGGTGTATTAGAGTATAGATACATTGTTGGCACAACTAGTGCGGCATGGTTTGCAGTTCAACCACCAATAGTAACAGTAGTTCCTGCTAATTCAGTTGGCACTAACGGTAGTTATGTTGTAGTTAATGAAATTAATGGCGTGTTTGATGTTTACAGACGAATAAACGGCCAGTGGAAAATTCTTGAAGTATTAAAATACAATGTTAAATCAACATTTGATCCAAATATTTTCTTTAAACCATATAATAAATCTGAACCAGTTACTAACTTACAATATGATGTATGGTGGAAGTACACAACTCCATATGATGGGTTTGATGACGAAACTTTAGTTACCATTAGAGAATTAGGTAATATTCCAAGTGAAATAAGTCTTTCCTTGGATGGGGAGATTGTTGGTAAAATAAGTCCAGGAAATACTTATGTTTATAGAAGTATATACAAAGGTAGCACACAATACACATTGAATGATGTAATAACATTTGGAGATGACTTGTATGTGTGTATTAACCAACATGTAACTTCTGGATTATGGTTAACAGATAGAGATAACTGGAGTTTATTCACGTTCCCTAAAAAGATTACAACATCTATAGACCAAAACAAATATGGTTCAAACAGTTGGACTTTAGACGCTAATGAAACTACAATAGATGGTAAGATTAGATTTAGAGTACGTGCTAAAGATAGTCAGAATGTAAGTTACGCTGATAAAGATTTTGATATCATCTATAACAACAATACCAATAAGACATTAACAAATATATATCTACAACCTTTCTTAGCTAAGACTTCAAGAGATTTGTATTTTAATTTTATTACTGATCCAAATATTTTTATCAATGACTATCTATATCGTTCAAATGATACAAGTTTTGGAGTACAACGAACTCCTAAAATGTTATTGTTAGGTGGTATTGAAAGTACCCTTGCAGAAAGATATGCGTCAGCAGTTGTTAAAAATTATTATGATAGACCATTATACTTTGGAGATATTAAAACTGCTGTTGCTAAAACATCAGATGGAATAACAGAATACGAAATAGTATATGTTGAAATAGTTGATCCATATGAAATTAATGGTATAAGTGTAAGTGATCAAATTAAATTACCGTTTAATTATGACATATTGTCAACTGACTACAGTAAAATTAGAGTTGATGAATCAACTATGGTAAATGATTTAAGTAAAAATCCAATAGGGTTAGATACTATATTTCCTAGTAGTATCACACTAATGCAAAAAGAATTAGAAAATGTAACTTTAGAAAGAGTTGGATCGTTCGCTGCCGTTCCTCAAGCAAATATTGAAGATTGGGGCGGGATATTAGATGTTGCATCATCTGATGACGACTGGGGTCTAGTTGCAGAACGTGTGTTTGTCATTGACGATTTCTTATTGGTCATTGAAGCATTAACAAAAGATAATAAATTTAGACCATTATGGATGAACACTAGCCAAGACGGTTCAGGCGTTCCAGTTGGGTTTACTAAAGCAGTTCCAATTTGCTATGTAAAACCAGGGTATAGTGACAGAATTGTAAGTATTATTAAGAAATCAGGGTTTGATTTCAAACAGTTGAACTTCACAATTGACAGGATTATAATTCAAAATCCACAGGGAGTTACTGGTGATAAATATATTAAGTTTACTAACAGAGAAATTATATGACAACAAGTGCAATCAATTACAGTACAATTAACATAAACTTTCCCGCAGCCGGGCAAGACAATGACTCACAGGGTTTTAGAGATAACTTTGCCCTAATCAAATCTGCATTAGGTACAGCTCAAACTGAGATTACATATCTAAATACCTATGCAATTGATAAAACTAAAAACAACGATTTGGGTAGTAATACGTTAAGCAACGTATTGCTCAAAGGTTCAAGCACTACCAGCATTACTGCATTAACTTCAGCAGGAACAACCAACGTTATTACATTTGCAGAAGCACATTATAGACGTTATGCACTGTCAAATGCCGTTAGTACTTTCCAAGTCGACTATTGGCCACTAAGCAGTAACGGTGAAATTACTTTAGAATTAAGCACTACTGTTACTAGTAAACAAGCGCAGTTCCAAGTTGGCGTTATAAACAGCGCATTGGGCACAGTAACTCAAAAAATGTATTTGGGAAATCAAGGATTTGGTAGTAACAATTATATCACTGTTTCCCCAACTACAATTACAGTAGTTAAGATCAATAGTCCAGATGGTGGCGTGACTACATTTGTTCGTGTAGTTGACACATATAAATTACAAGCATAATGTTTCATCCTTTACAGCCAGATTTAACAATGTTGTCCGAGCAAGAGCTTGAGGATAAGATTAGGGATTTGACTAAAAAGTATTTCTCAGCAATGAGAATGAGTCCCCAGGCCGCAGGTCAAATTGTCATGCTACTTGACGGCTACAAGGATGAAAAATTCAAAAGAGAACAAAAACGATTAGACGATGTAAAATCCAATTACAATAGTGATTTGGATGGACTAATTAATATCGGTTGACAGTCCGTTAAATTCCTGTTATATTAACTCAATGCGAGTTAATGAATATGGTCAAATTCTTAGAACAGAACAAGAAGTAATTGACCTACTATATCAAAATCCCGAGCTAGACATTAAATCTATCAACGTTGACACACAGTCCGTTGATAGGTTTAACCAGTCTGCAAATTTATGTGACATATCTGTTTGCCTAAAACATTTAGAATCCATAACGGATGACATTGCAGAATTTGATAAGAAAAATCAACAAAATTGGTTTTTACCTATAGAATATAAAGATTTTAAAATTGTAGAATTTTTATTGGATAAAACTGAGAATGAAGAACAGTATCAAAGGGTAGTGAAAGAACTTGAATTGTACGTTCAATATGACATGTTTGACCTGTTGATATATCTTAAATATCTAGTAGATACATTAAGATCCCAAAACATTGTTTGGGGAGTAGGACGTGGAAGTAGTGTAGCCAGTTATTGCTTATATCTAATTGGAGTCCATAAAGTTAACAGTATGCAATATAATTTAGACATACATGAGTTCTTAAAATAAGTAAACGTCTAGGAGACAAAAATGGCAGAAAGAAAAATATACAAAACAATGCAAGGAAAAGTAATTGACTTTGATGCATTACGTGTAGCAAATGAATTAGTACCTGCTGTGGGCAATATGAAAGTAAATGCTCGCGGTGACGAAATTGGTCCAGGTGGTACAGTAGTACGCTCAAGCAGTACTATCTCTGAAGAGAGAATTAAAACTGAAAGCGCAAATATTTCTCAAGTAGATACTTTTGAAGAAGATTTTGGGCCTGAACCTGAAATCAGTCCAGAAGACGCACAAAAGATTCTAAATAGAAATCGCAAAAACAAACCACAAGAGGAATAAAATGGCCGCAGTAAAAGGCACGTTACGTCCATTACATGACAAAGTTATTGTAACGGACATGAACTTTGATATGGAAAAAACCGCATCAGGTATTTTGTTACACAGTGATGACGGTAAAAGTAGCGGCTTACATCCACGTTGGGCAAGAGTATTGTTTGTTGGTAACGAACAATTAGATGTTAAACCTGGACAATGGGTACTAATGCAACATGGACGTTGGACTCGAGCGCACAAATATGAAGATCCAGATGGTAATGAAATGGCTATTCATATGATTGACAATAACGGCATTTTAGGAGTACAAGATGAAAAACCAGACGAAGACGGTACTCGAATGAGTATTGGAGTAATGCCATTTAATATTCCAGGGGCAGGAGGAACTAACCCATGACAAATCCTTTTAGGGATCAAGAGAAGTTTATGCGAGCATGTGATCAAAGCGTTGAAAAATTTGACGAATCACAATACGCAATGTATAAGAGTTTAATTGAAGAAGAATTTAAAGAGCTACAAGAAGCTCATGATATGGAAGCAGAATTAGATGCATTAATCGATATTTTAGTTGTTACTATTGGGGCAATCCATAGTGCAGGCTTTGATGCAGAAGGTGCATGGAAAGAAGTAATGAGCACCAACTTTGCCAAGATCGACAAAGATACTGGTAAGGTTCGTAAACGTGAAGATGGTAAAGTCCTAAAACCCGTAGGGTGGACACCACCAAATTTAGTACCATTTCTTAGATCATAATGCAAATTAAAGAAATAAGACCATTCTATTCGAGTATCTATAAGATTGATGTTGATTTTCTTTCTGACATAATAGAAGATCAAATTTTAGAAAATCAACATAACGATGACGGAAGAGTTGTTAGTAATAGAAAAGGATGGCAAAGTCAAAATTTTTCTTATGGTGTTTCAAAAGAACTTGACAGTTTAATTGATAATATAGTTCCAATAATATCAAAAATTTATCAAGAAACTGGTATACTCAAGGATCCAAGATTAGGTGGATATTGGTTTAATATAGGAAAGAAAGGCAGTTATAATCTTGCACATAACCATCCTGGTGCATATTTGTCAGCAGTACTATATGTTAAAGTACCAAATAACAGTGGGAATATTATTTTTGAAAGAACAGACGCACTATGTGATTGGACTATTATAGACAAAGTAACTGAAAGAAATTGGGGGACTTATTACATTGAACCTTACAAAAATTTGTTAGTGATATTTCCAGCCTATATGAAACACTATGTAGAAGAAAATATAACCAATGACAACGACGATCGGCGAATTTCAATTGCATTTAACTTCAAATAATTTAAAAGACTATTGACATAGTCTTTTCTTAACTGTATAATATGTTTATAAAACTCATAGGTGAGAAATGACATACGTTATTATTGGATTGTTAATTTGGGCTAGCACGATATACTTAATATTGCGAGCCATAGGCAATGCCAATAAATCTTATAGAAGTAATTGCACCGGCGACTGTAATCAAGGCCGTAACTGTACCTGTTGGAGGGAAAATGATAGTTAACAAAGACTTAGAAAAAGAAATAGCATTAGCAGAAGATTTACAAGAAAAACTTAAAGATATTGAAAATCCCAGTATCCTTAAACGTAAACGAAAAAAAGTTTCACAAGATGTAGCAAGCCCGCGAGACGCTGAAGTTGACAAAAGTATTGGCGAAATGGGTGACATGAAACAAAAATTAGATAATATTGCCAGCGTTAAAGAAGCTACAGCATATCCAGATGCCAAAAAACATCAACACATTAGTTTTGTAAAGAGTTTCTTTAGAATACTTGCAGGTGTGGTGTTGTGTTTTGGTGAATTTACTATTGCAGGTTTACTTTTAATAGTAGCAGAACTACTTGGGATATATGAGGAAATGGTTTAATGGAAGTAGTTTCCCTTTTCCCTACAGCAGTTAGTAGATCTAACATTGGTAGGCCATTAGGATCTACTGAATATAATATTTTTAAAAATTTATCAGTAACAAAGAACGTAGGAAATGTTACTAGTGAAAATAATATGATATTAGAATTATCAGAACTTCAAGATTTAAAAAAGTTTATAATTGTTAATATCAATGATTACTTTGAAAAAATAATTTCACCAAAAGATAATATTAAACCATATATTACAATGAGTTGGGCAAACGTAACTACTACAAATGGTTACCATCATAGACACGTTCACAAAAATAGTATTATAAGTGGCGTTTTTTATGTTAATGCTGATGAAAAATTTGATTCAATTATGTTTTATAAACCAAATTATAAAGCAGTTGCATTTACTACTAAAAATTGGAATGTTTGGAATAGTGAATCGTGGGAAGTTCCAACTGGAACAGGAGATCTATTAATCTTTCCTTCAGATTTAGAACATGAAGTTAAACCTGTAAAAAAGTCAGATCATGAAAGAATAAGTTTATCTTTCAACGTTTTTGTTAAAGGATCACTTGGTACAGGTCCAACTTTAGATTATGTGGAGATTAATTAATGGGTAAAGGTAGCAGAGCTAGACCGTTTAGTGTTAGTCAAGAAGAATTTGCTAACAGTTTTGAAAAAATATTTGGTAAAAAGGATAAAGATATGCAAGTAAGAGCAAATCCAGAAGGTAGTATTGGTACTTGTGGTTGTGGTCGTAGTCCAACAGGCGATTGCTGTGGTTGGCATGGCTTAACTGAAGATCAATATAAAATTAAAAAGGGCGAGTGGGAGTTAGAACAATACAAAAAACAAGCCCAAGAAACATGGAATGACAGTTGCACTAGCGGGAGAGCAGAATGAAATCCTGTGTGCTAGTCAACAATTTGACCAATGAACGAACCGAATTTTTAGTTGACGGCAACGCTGTAACTGTTAATGTATATGAGAATAATGAAATAGGCGAAACATTCCTATTAGATTTTGATACCGCACAATCACTAAAAAACCATATTTTAAAAGAAACAAGCTCTAAGGAAATACAATGAAAGAATTATGGGTAGAGAAGTATCGTCCTAAGACGGTTGATGGCTATGTCTTTAGAGATGATAATCAACGCAAGCAAGTACAGGCGTGGATTAAGGAAGGCAGTATTCCGCACTTGCTATTAAGTGGTAGTCCTGGTATTGGTAAGACTACATTAGCCAAGTTGTTGCTTAATGAGCTTGAAATACCTGACTATGATATTTTAGAAATTAACGCTTCACGTGAGCGTGGTATTGATGAAGTTCGTGAACGCATTACTAACTTTATTAGCATGATGCCATTTGGTCCATTTAAAGTTGTATTGTTAGATGAGGCAGACTATCTAACTCCTGCGGCACAGGCGGCAATGCGTGGTGTTATGGAAGAGTACAGTGGCACAAGTCGTTTTATTCTAACTTGTAATCATCCTAATCAAATTATTCCAGCTATTCATAGTCGCTGTCAGCAGTTCCACTTTGAAAAGATTGATCAAACAGAGTTTACTGCTCGTGTTGCTACAATCATGGTAGAAGAAAATGTTGAGTTTGATTTAGATACACTTGACACATTTGTTAAAGTAACTTACCCAGACTTGCGTAAATGCATCAATATGGTGCAACAAAATATACGTGATAGTCAACTACTAAGTCCTAATGCTAGTGATGCTGGCATGAGTGACTGGAAGATCAAAATGGTAGAGTTGTTTAAAGCTGGTGAAATTAGTAATGCACGTAAGCTGATCTGTGCAAGTGCAAGACCAGAAGAGATTGAAGGCATCTTCCGTTGGATGTATGACAATGTTGAGCTGTTTAGTGATGATGAAGAAAAGCAAGATCAAGCAGTAGTCATTATTAAACAAGGCATGGTTGACCATACACTGATTGCTGATCCTGAAATTAATATGAGTGCAACACTTGTTAAGTTGGCAAAACTAAGCAAATAATGTATGGACAAAAATTCAGCTAAGGGAAGAGATAGCTATGATTCAGAAATTGGGGGCAGTATTGTCCCCTTTTTTAATCGCAATGTAACACCTTATCCAACTGAAGCGGGTGGTCCAAAATTTGATCTAATACCTGTTACTAAACAAAAAGACATAATGATTAATCATGCTAGGATGTATGCCCAGCAAGAATATGATCGTATTATGGAACTTGTAACAGTATTACAAAAACAAGCAGATGATATTAAAAGACGATTGGATGTAACTGATGCTGTCCATGCCGCCGAATATCAATTTCAAGTAGTAATGGGGCAAGATTATTGGATTGTGTGGGATAAGCGTAGAGAAAAAACTTTGCTCACTCATCATGGACCTAATGATTGGTCAAGTGGTCCGCCTGAGGATTACGTATACCAAATTCATGTAAAGTACATGGGTGACCATACGTGGATGGAAATAAAATAAAGCCCCAGGATTGGGGCTTTACTGTTTAACAATTGTCGCCGTAAATTCGTAAAATCTCTTTTACTGCGTCATGTCTCTCGATATCCTTCTGTGCGAACTCCACCAAATCCACCCCCTTACGTGTAGTTGCGCTGTTATAGAGACTAATAAAATCTAAAAGGCCGTTTTCTGATGGTCGGTCGGCTTGTTGTAGGTCGCCTGTGACTGCCATCTTACTTCCTTCACCCAAACGTGTGAGCAACATCTTCATCTGCGATGGTGTTGCGTTCTGCATCTCGTCTGCAATAATAAATGCGTTCTTGAAAGTTCTCCCCCTCATGTATGCCAATGGACTTATTTCTAAGATTCCGTCATCCATCATACCAGCAATTTCCTGAGTACTATAATACTCTTCGAAAACATCAAAAATTGGCCTTGTCCACGGAGCCATTTTCTCGTTTAACGTTCCTGGTAAGAATCCGTGTTCTTCATCCACACTGACAGCCGGGCGTGTGACAACTATCTTTTCGACAGTTTTTTCTTGCAATGCTTTAATAGCCATCTGCACACCCAATAGTGTTTTACCCGTTCCCGCAGGACCGATGGCAAATACTATATATTTTCGTGGATTTTTTAGTAGTTCGAGGTACGTTTCCTGCGAAAAGTTTCGTGGAACTATATGAACTTGACGGTTTTTCTTTTGATACTTGTTAATCTCAATGAGATTATTATTTTGTGAACTGTTACGTTCACGCTGTTTCGCTCTTGACAATAGACACCTCCTGTTAATCGCGACCTACAATACTATTTAAGAGTGCGAACTAAAACCTAGCTCATATACCCAGATTTCTTGCTAAATATTTGTGAGGATTAAAATACCATGCCAGATATCATTGAAGTACTTAAAAACGTACAAGAAGTATATGCCGGAAACAACAATCTGGGTATACTAAAAGACTTTGAACGAGTTCTTGACGAATTAGACGTATACGTCTACGAAAATTGGGAAGACGGTGAACTTGTAGAAGGCCCGACAGTTAACAGGTATACTGTTAGTTGTAAGTTTATGTGGGCTAAAGATAAAATGCCAGATCCAGAAGGTGGTAAGCGTTTACTTGAATATGACTGCAAAGTCTTGTTTAAAAAAGATCACTTACTAGTTCCACGTAAAGTTCTAAAACCTAGCGACTATCGTCCAGGAAGTAAAAAAGGTAAGATAGACAAAAAAGAAGTATGGGTTGTAGAAATTCTTATTCCTAAAAAATTAATGCAAGACATCTATCAAGGATACGTCAAGAAAGAAAATGACAAGATGGGTGAGGATATGCAAATGAATACGCAAAGTGAAAATTTAATGCCTGATGTAAATGCGGCTCAAAATCAACAGGAGGCTGCATCAAATGCATAAGCAACTTAACGAAGGCCTAAAAGCTAAAGACTTAGAACACTTTGTTTCTAATTTGTTTTTAGTAGACACATATAAAAGTAAAATGGGCGAAGACCGTGACGTTGCTGTTATTAGTTTCAGAGTTAGAGACCGTTTGCCAGCAATTGATTTAATGGAATTTTTAGAGCGTGGATATGAATACGTTTTAGATGCAGATATCAGTAGTGGTGAAGAAAGTGACGGCAAGTATAGT
>JAUKPS010066547.1:0-40568 GCA_032273165.1 Chlorellidium tetrabotrys | reverse complement strand
GTGTCCATTTTTCCGACCAATTTTTGTTCCTACATGGTGTGAAATGTGGATAAGCAGCATCAGAAGCCTTGGATCGTTGGATCTCGCAGGGAGGTCTCAGAATTCCTAAATGTTCCGCAGGGAACAGTCTCCTCATGGATCACTGATGGTATGCCTTGCCAGGCTAGGGCCTACGACCTCGCGGAGATAACACAATGGGCCATCAATACAGGACGCAAGATTGGCTGGAACATCGGCAGGGCTCCAACACACCAAAAGATTGACGAAGACCCGCTTTTGAACGGGGAAGCATCTGAAGGGCTGGAGCGTTACCGCATGGCAAGAGCCCAGCAGGAAGAAATAAAGCTCGCCGAAAAGCGCGGCGAAGTTGTGATGATGGAGGGATTCATGGATTGTGCTCGAGTCATCCTGTCACCATTTCGAAGGCTCGCAGAGACATTCAAGCGGCAGCAGAATCATGATGCCTTTTCGTTGGTCGAGGAGGCAACGGCGGAAGTCGAAAGAGGATTGACGCAACTTCATGCAGCAGATGGCGACTGATTGGCGAGCGTTTGCGTATCCAGCCAACGACGCTTGGAAGGAGGCTGTTCGCAGATACGCGCGAGTGTCGCCGCTTCGATCAATTCGCCAGTTTGCGGAGCAGGAGGTTGTGATTCCGGACGGCGATTACAAAGGCCAGTTGTTCCGCTGCCATCGTCAGCCGGCACATGGGCTTTGGCTTGACGAGATCGACTCAGGCCGGTGGTCCCGGTTTGCTTTCGTCGCATGTCAGCAGTCTGGGAAAACTCTAGCTGGCTACGTCATCCCGATCATGTACCACGCCTTCGAAGTTCAGGAAACTGTGATTGTTGGTTTACCAACGATGGACATCGCAAAAGACAAATGGGAGGTCGACATCAAGCCAGCCATTGAGGCAAGTCGATACGCTGATCTGCTTCCTAAGTCGGGCGGCGGATCTCGAGGCGGCACACCAGAACTGATCACGCTTCGGAATGGTGCAAACCTAAAATTTATGTCCGGTGGTGGTGGCGATGAAAAGCGATCTGCGTTTACGAGTCGCGTCCTGGTAGTCACCGAGGCAGACAAACTTGACGAAGTTGGCGGCGCGTCTGACGAAAACACGAAACTCAGGCAAATGGAAGGCCGTACAAGGTTTTTCGGAAACCGCAAACGGGTTTACCTAGAATGTACCGTTTCGGAAGAGACTGGCCGTATCTGGCAGGAGTGGCTGAACGGTTCCGCGGGGCTCGTTCATTTGCCCTGCCATGGATGCGGAGACTTCGTCGCACCAGAGCGAGATCATTTTGTTGGCTGGCAGGAGGCAACGGAGGAAATTGACGCGGAGGAATCGCGGTTCGTCTGCCCATCGTGCGGGATTCTGTGGCAGGAAGAGACTCGAAAGGCACAATTGTCAAAAGCAATTGTCGTTCATAAGGGCCAGCGGGTCGAGGCTGGGCAAGTCGTTGGAGATCTGCCGAAGACTCGCACCTGTGGCTTCAGGTACTCCGCAGCCACCAACGCATTCGCTGACGTCGCCATGATCGGTGTGGACGAGTGGAAGGCAAAACGGTCGATCGATGAGGATCTTGCTGGCCGCGAATTGCTTCAATGGACCTGGGCATGGCCGCCAGCTCCGCGAACTGTTGATGTTGAGCCGCTTAGTGTGGAAGCGGTCGAAATGCGGCAACACGATCTGCCTCGAATGATTGCGCCCTCTGACACTATCAGGATTCTTGCTGGAGCAGATGCCAGAAAAGAACAGCTCGACTGGTTCGTGGTTGCTGAAAGAGCATCGGGGAGCATTGTCTGCATTGATTTCGGGTACACAACGATTGATCACAGCCTTCCCGAACGAACAGCGTATCTTCAGGCCGTTGCGAAACTTCGTGAGCGGTTTGATTTCGGCTATGAGATCGATCGGCAAAGCAAACATGATCGGCACTCAGTTGACCTTGCATTGTTGGACTGCCACTGGAACACCGATCTGCTTTACGAGTCGATTGTTGGGGCATCAAATTGGATGCCAGCCATGGGGTTTGGCTACAAGAAGCACAAGGCCACATACAACGCTCCGAAGCAACGCAGCAACACAGTGACGAAGCTGGGTGACGAATGGTATTTTGTCGAGACGGAACGGACATTTGCCGGAAAAGCAAAGCGATTCAACGTCACCCACAACAACGCAGACGCATGGAAAATGCGGCTCCATCGAGCCTTGAGTGTTGAGCAGGATCATCCACATGCACTGTTGTTGCCGAAACAATCGAAGCCGGGAACACGACGCGAACTCGCAAAGCAACTGACGGCCGAAAAGCAGGAATCCGTCTACGAAAAAGGCAAGGGACAAGTTCTAAAGTGGGTCACAATGTACCACAAGAACCACTGGCTTGATGCGGCTTATATGTCGCTCGTTGCGGTATCGATTCAGCGTCAGAAACAGCAGCAAAAACAGGCAAAAAAAGAAGTCCGCACGCTGGCGCAAATGGCGGGCAGGCAATGACGGAGAAACCACGCTTGACACTTGCAGAAATGGCAGCACGATCATCAGGGACTGGCGGGCGTTTGGTTTGTCCGGAATGCAATTGTAGGGACTTCAGAACATATCGCACGAGCCAAGGAGTCGCTGCGACGTTTCGCTATAAGCAATGCCGGCACTGCGGGCACAAGTTGTTGACGCAACAGCCACCAGAGCAGCTTATTCGAAGCGTGGAAACTGCCGTTGATGACGAGGAAGAAATTCAAGACTAACACATTTGACATTTCCACACATGGAAACAACACCCGCGCAGCATCTTCCGCAATGCTAATCAGTCCCGCATCATGCGGACATGGCAGCTCCCGAAAATATCTCTGAAGCAATCACCCAGGCTGCTCTTGGTCCAAAGAGCAGCACTGAAAACGGGCGTTCCGTTCAGGAACACGACCTTGATCAGTTGATTCGCGTCGAGAAGCATCTGGCCTCAAAGACCGCTGGCCAGCGTAATCACATGGGGTTGCGGTTTTCCCAGATTGTTCCCCAAGGAGCAGGCTAATGGTTACGACCATGCTTGCCACTGTCGGAAAAATTCGGCTGAAGGATCCGAAGCAGGCCCCGCGCCGATCATTTGAAGGCGATTCGCCAGCAATCCGAGCCCGCTTCGACGCGGCTCAAGACACTGCCGAATACAAAAACTACTGGGCAAATGCTGACTCTCTTGACGCCAATTCGGCTGCACTCAAGGGCGTACGCCAGAAGCTTGTGGCCCGTTCTCGGTACGAAGTCGCCAATAATGCCTACGTTGATGGCATGGTGCAAACTCATGCAAATTATACCGTAGGAGTCGGCCCATCTCTACGAATGCAAACAAGCTCAAAAGGCTTTAATGCGATGGTCGAGATGGAGTGGAAGCGATGGTCTAAGGCCATCAAGCTCCGTCGTAAACTGTGGGCAATGTCTCATGCGAAAATGAGTGATGGCGAGTCATTCGCAGTCCTCAAAAGCAATCCAGGCGTAAAACATGCCGTTAAGCTTGACATATCCGTAATCGAAACGGAGCAGTGCCAAACGCCGTACCTTAATGTCGGAATTGAAGGCTACATTGACGGCATTCGGTTCGACGATTTCGGCAATCCGATTTGGTACGACGTCCTTCCGTACCATCCCGGGGCCGATGGCTACCATGCACAATGGCAAGCCGATCAGGTTCCGGCACGTTTTGTGCTTCATTGGTTCGCAATGCGTCGCGGCGGTCAGCATCGTGGCGTTCCAGAGCTGCGATCTTCGCTGAATTGTGGAGCATCTTCACGGCGATGGCGAGAAGCAACGCTGGCGGCCGCTGAAACCGCTGCAGACATTTCCGTCTTGCTGAAAACTCAGATGAGCCCTGACGACGGGGCTGACTTAGCCGCGCCGTTTAGTTCGATCGAGTTTCAAAAACGCATGATGACAGCCCTGCCAATGGGATGGGATGCTGGCCAGATGAAGGCTGAGCATCCAAACGCGACATATGAAGCTTTCCATCGTGCCCAGGTAAGCGAACAGGGCAGGCCGAAGAATATGCCGCACAACTTGGCGGCCGGCGATTCGTCAGACCACAACTTCGCGTCTGGAAAACTCGACTTCACGCCGTATTACATGCAGTTGGACGTTGAACGCGAAGACGGATCAGACTTGGTTCTTGATCCGCTATTCGAAATGTGGTTTGAAGAAGCTTCACTCCGGTTTGGGTGGATTCAGATTCCCGGACAGATGCCACAGCATACATGGGACTGGCCATCACATCCGGTTGCCGACGAAGGCGCGAAAGCCGAAGCCAACAAGGTCCGGATGCAGACCGGCCAAGCGACTCTGTCAACGATTTACTCAGAGGACGGATTTGATTTCGAAGATGAGTTGCCACAGATGGCAGCGGACTACGGAGTGGATGACGCGACGATGAGGAAAATCCTGCTGCAATCAATTTTCAATAATACAGGGGCCTTGGCATCAATGGCCCAAGCTGAAAACACGGCAGCGGCATCGACTCAGGGAGCAACTTCAAATGTCGCGTAACAGAGTTCCGATCATCGCAGCAGCGAAGAGGACAATTGAGCGTTTTGCACTCGATGCAGACGTGGAAATCGTTGCGTCTTCAGCAGGCGAAGACGGGAAGCAATCAGTTCCAACTTTCCGAATCGTTGCCTACAACGGCGGCGAACTGCGGACGGCGGAATACATCAAGAAGTTCGGCAAGCCTGTCGTCATCGATCTGGCTGGGCTGAGCTATTCGCCCAACATTACAGCGAACATGGATCACGATCCGACTCAGCGAGTTGGGCATGTGACTGACAAGACAAATGACGGGCGTTCCTTGATTCTGGCCGGTGTCGTTTCCGGAACTGGATCAGCCGCGCGTGAAGTGGTCGACAATGCCGCCCGAAACTATCCGTGGCAGGCCAGTGTTGAAGCAATCCCGACAAGCCCGCTTGAAGAAGTTCGGGCCGGTCAATCTGTAATTGTGAACGGCAGAACCATCGTTGGGCCTGCCTTAATTGCTCGCAAGTCGCGTTTGTATGGCGTTGCGTTTTTGGCTCGTGGAGCCGACGAAACGACATCAGTTTCAATCGCGGCAAGCGCCGCAGAACCAGCAAAGGAATTGGACATGAAATTCGAAGAGTGGATTATTGCGATGGGCTTTGCGGCTGCGGACCTGACACCGGTTCAGACCGCTGCACTGCAGAAAAAGTATGATGCAGAAATCAAGGCATCAGCAATCGACCCGGAGATTCAGGCCAAAGGGGTCAAGTTTGACGTTGCCGGTCTCCAGGTCGCGTTCATCAAGTCTGACTTGGCAATCGACGCAGCGGCATCAAGCTATGCTGGCCAAGTCGAAACCGTAAAGCTGAATGAAATTAAGGCCGCTGGCATGGTTGCCATCAGCAAACTCAAGAATCAGGCACTCAATGAAGAGTGGGCACCGACTCGATACGAAGTCGAAGTCATCAAAGCCGAGTACGCAATGAAAGCCGACATGCTCACAGCAGGACGACCAAAAGGCCCTGCAATTCACTCACGCGACAACAGCACAATCAGCGGCGACGTGATTGAGGCGGCTGCTTGCAGGGTGCTGGGCTTGGAAGTCGAAAAGTCCTATAAGCCGGAAGTTCTGGAAAGTGCTCACCGCAATTTCCGCAACATCGGGTTGCAGGAAATGTTCATCATGGCAGCCATGCAGAATGGCTACAGCGGACGGCAGCGAATTAACACGGACAATCTGCGTGATGTGCTGATGTATGCACTGCCGCAGACTCCGATTAATGCTGCTGCTTCGACCGTCTCTCTGTCTGGAATCTTGAGCAACATCGCCAACAAGATGCTTTTGGCGGGGTTCATGGAAGAAGATCAGACCTGGCGTGAATTCGCTGAAGTCAAGCCCGTTTCGGACTTCAAGACTCACACCAGCTATCGAATGCTGGATGACATGGAATACGAAAAGCTTGGCCCGAATGGTGAGATTCGGCACGGCAAAGTTGGGGATGAGTCATTCACGCGATCGGCTGACACCTTCGCAAAGATGTTTGCGTTGACTCGAGCCATGCTGATCAATGACGACCTTGGGGCTTTTGAGGATCTGCGAACACGCCTCGGCCGCGGAGCGTCTCGCCGCTTTCGTCGCCTGTTCTGGGCAACGTTCATGGACAACAGCACATTCTTCACATCAGCTCGAACCAACTACATCACAGGAGCGACATCAAACCTGGCAATCGATGGCGTTGGTCTTCAGCAGGGCATCACGGCTTATCGCAAGATGAAGTCGACGGACAAAAAGCAGGTTGGGGCAGGAGCAACATCGCTCGGGGCTCCGAAAAAGCTTCTCGTCCCGCCAGAGCTTGAGCATGTTGCAGACAAGCTGTATGTGAGTTCGAACCTGTCGACGGTCCAGGATGACAACATCCACCGCAACAAGTACGTGCCTTATGTCGTGAATGAGCTGAGCGATACCGATTACACGGGCAACTCTGCCGCGTTCTGGTATCTGTTTGGCGAGATGCTGAAGCCGGTAACGGTCAGCTTCCTGAACGGCAATCAAAACCCAACCGTCGAATCTGCGGACGCTGACTTCAGCACTCTTGGCGTTCAGTTCCGTGGTTATCACGACTTCGGCGTGGATATGGCCGAATGGTTGTCCGGCATCAAGAGCAAGGGCGCAGCTTAGTCAATCGCTGAGGTCTTCAGTTCACTTTTCAATCAAGTCAAATCATTAATAAGGTGCAAACATGCCATTTAATCTGCCAACTGAGCGAGTCTCAGACGATGACAAGCTTTTGTACACAGCAAGTTCCGCAGTCACTGCTGGTACGCCAGTTTTGACTGCCCTTGGAAGTGTGGGAATCCCAGTTAATGACATCGCTGCGGGCGATGCCGATGAAGTCGATGTCTGCGGACGGTTCAGAGCCTGGGGCGTTGCTTCACAGGCGTGGGTTGCCGGCGATCGAATTGGCTGGGACGCAAACGGGAGCCCCCTGAACGGAACAGCCCTGAGCGGGGCCTATACCAAGACAGTCACAGACTGGGACTTTCCAGTGGGAACGGTCGCAGAAGCTAAGGGAGCCACGACAGAATACGGCGTGATTGTGCTGGACGAGCCGGAACAAGTTGATATCCCACAGGGTGCTCAGCAAGCGTTGAGCGGGGCCGGTGCCGTCAACGTCACAAGCTATTCGACGGTTTGGACAACTGGCGGTGCTGTTGCTGGAACACTTGCCAACGGTGTCCGGATTGGCCAGCTCAAGGAAATCCTGTTGACTGTTGCAGGCGGGACAGGAACGTTGACGCCAGCAACGGCATCAGGTTTCACCACGATCGCGTTTTCTGTGGTTGGTGACATGGTTCTTCTGGAATGGACCGGAAGCGGTTGGATCATCCTGAAGCGATACAACGTTGCAACCGGTGCGATCACAACTCCAGTTGCTGCGTAAGGCTGACAGATGGCTTCGCGTTTCGAATCACGTTTTCAGGATATCGCAGTGCCCAGACTGTTCGTTCAGTTTGGGCACTCGGTAGACCTGATAAGTGCTGACGATGCGACGGAGTATCGAATCGACGCCATGGTGTCGATGGATCCAGTTGGGACGGAAGAAGGATTTTCCGACGTCCAGGGCAACGTCACAGTAAAAACTGCTGATTTCGCTCGGTGTGTTGAAACGATCGCATCGGCTTCGACGTGCAGGCACAAAGGTCAGATTTTTGATGTGTACGGAGAGGCATCTGAGCATTGCGGACTGACTGTTTTCAACATTCGGCGAAAGCACTCAGAGCAGGACAACACGAACCTTTACGACATCAGCGGAAATCAGACGCTTTGGCAGCAATAACATGGCTGAAGAAACTCTTCTTACTGACTTGATGCAACAAATGCTGGCCGCCACTTCGGAGGCGGTTGGCTCTGGTGCGAAGCAGTTTGAAAAGGTTCTCCGATCACGAACACCATCGACCAGAACTAAGACGCGACGTTATACGACGTCGATCCATCGAAAAGGCGAACTGAGAGCAGTTGCCGGAGTCATTTTTCCGGCAAACTCTCGGTACGAAACATCAGGAACGGACACGCGAAAGCGAGTCGAAAGAGTTTACCGAGAAGAGTCAAAAGCGATTCTCGAGCACATTGCAAGTCAGATCAGTTCTGCGGTTGAACGCCAGCCGTCAACACATATTGAAATTCGAAAGGGTTAGCCATGCCGATCGTATCAAAGGGCACAGTTCTTCAGATGGATGTTGCGGCTTCGCTGGCAGCAATCGCAGAAGTCCTTTCAATTGACGTCTCTGGTGCCAAATCAGAGACCTATGACGGCACGACCCTCAGTCAATCAGCGAGCGGCATGAAACGGCTCGCAAATGGGTTCAGCACACCGCCGGACATTTCGGCCGAACTGTTCTGGCTGCCGACGAATGCCGGGCACCAGGCACTAACGGACGAAATCACCACGCCGACGATCGTGGAGGCTAACCAGCTTGACGGCAAGATCATCTTTGCTGACACCGGTGCAACAGAAATGCCTTACAAGATCGCGGGCATCGAAGTCGGGCAAACCATTGCGAAAGACGAAGGCGTGAAAGCCAATGTCACATTTACACTCAACGGCCAGCCAACATGGCCTACCTAATCTGAGGTGATCCCTTGAAAGTCAAAGTTACATTCGAGCATGAGGCGACTTCTCGAGCGGCCGAAGGCACGTTCATTTTGCGAGATGCTGTCGTGAATGGGCAGCGGGTCAAAAAACGCATTCGCGAAGTTGGCCAAATTCTCGAAGGCCCGGACGTGTATAAGCTCGTTGGCTGCGGGCTCGCAGAACCTGCTGACGATGAGTGCGCGGCGTTGTTTACTTTGGAGCAAATCGCGAAAGCAAAAGAGAGCGGTCATCCGATGCTGATGACCAAGCTGGCTGAGCGAGTCGCAGAAGAAAAAGACGCGGCGATGGTGGCCGAAATCGCTGGGGATGACGACAACGAGGATTGATCGAGATGGCAACGGCCGACGTGCATATGGGTGATGTGGCGAAATACATGACCATTGACGTCAAGCTCACAGGGCTGAAGCGATTTCGCTTTCGAATGTGCGTCTTGTTGTTGCTGTTTCGCATTGCTGCGTGGATCTCACCGGTGCAAATCATGATCAATCCAGAAGACTGAAGAGGAACCAAATGTCACTGAATGTCCGCGAGCTACTGCTGAAGCCACTTGAAACGCCGACGGAATCCGTACCACTCCCAGAACTTGGCGATGGTGTTTCCGTCACCGTCAAAGGCATGAACGCGAAGGAAAAAGGCGCGTTCGACATGCAGTTCGTCAAGAAGGGCGAACACGACGTTGCTCGTCAACGCCAGATGCGGGAACGAATGCTCGTGGCCTGCTGCATCGACGACAGCGGAAACCGACTTTTCGCACCTGAAGACGTTGCGGCGCTGGGGCTGCAAAGTGTGTTCATCATCGACCGAATCTTTGCTGCTTGTCAGCGGGTGAACGGTGACAACGACAAGGACGAAGCAGAAAAAAAGTCAGGACAGACAGACGCTTCCTGATTGCTTGTGAACTGGCTGAGATCTGGGGCGTTCCGTCGGTCGACAAACTCTTGGAATCAATGTCGCCAGGGGATCTTGATATCTGGGTTGCAAAGGACGCAATCAGCCCGATCGGAAACTCTGGAATCGTGGAATTGCTGGCGGTTCTTGGGGCTGCGATGTTGTCAACGACAGAGGCCCCAAAGACACCAAACGACATTAAAAAAGCTTGCATCATTCACGGCGTGAACTGGCGTCCGGATGAAGTGGAAGAAAAGCCGGCAACAGCGGCCCAGATTGGGGCACTGTTTGCGATGGCAGGAGTCAAATAACGATGGCAACCATTGGTGATCTTGTTGTTCGCGTTAGTGCGAATATGAAAGACTTCACGAATCCGATTGCCAAGGGACAAATCGCGCTCAATCACCTGACTCAGACAGCCAACAAAACCGTCAACGCGGTGAGCAACCTCAATTCTCTGCGAATGGGGCCGGGGCTGGAAAATAGCCTGGTTGACACTGCTGATTCGATGAACGATCTGCAGGAAGCAACTCTCGAGATTGACAAGAATCTCCGCACGCTTGAGCAGACGCTGGACCTGACAGCATCTGGAGCCAGTCTTCTCTCTGGCAGCATCAAGTTGGCGACCGGTACAAGCGGGATGATGGTTGCCTCAACAACGGCTCTATCAAAGGGCCTGACGTCGGCGCTCATTGGTGCGGTTGCTCTGCGACAGACTACAACAACGCTTTCTTATGCGTTCGGACTTGCTGCCGACGGAGCCAGAGTGTTGTTAATGCCGCTGCGAATGATGGGCAGTGCGTTCATGATGGTCAGTTCGCTCGCTGTAAAGATGGCAAAACTGATCCTTGGTCCGTTCCGCCTCGTGTTCTCTGCTCTCAAACTGGCTGCATCGGCGGCATGGGCGTTGATATCGCCGTTCATGGGTTTGGCCGGCGGCGCTGTTCGGCTTTACATCACGTTCAAGGCGTTTCAACTGCAGTTGAACATTCTGTCGAAGCTGTTCAGTTTTCTTCCGCCAAAGGTCAAGGTGATCTTTGTTGCTCTCATGGGCCTCGGGGCGGCGTCCAGGGTAGCGGGTGCTGCGCTAGCATCGCTTGGCATCGTCGGACGTGTGGCGGCCAAAGCGATTAACCTGTTGACGTTGCCAATAAGGGCTCTGATCAATCCGGTCGGAACTGCGGTTGCGGCCGTGAAGGTTCTCAACAAAACGCTGGAAAAGACCGCTCAGGTGAGCGTGAAAGCCGCATCGGCAGTTGGCAGCGGGTTCATCGGCGGCATCAAGTCAATGGGCCGCTCGGTGGTCAACACCGGTAAGAGCATTATTGGATTCGGTGCGTCTGCATTGCCTTTTGCAGCCCTCGGAGCGGTTAAGCTCGCAGCCGATGCTGAAACGCTCGGGATCAAGCTGAAGGTGCTGACTGGAAGTGCTGACACGGCAAATCGAGTGATGTCACAAATGGACGCCTTTGCGGCTGATACTCCTTTCCAAAAGATGGAGATCGGAGAAGCGGTTCAAAAGTTGATTTCGTTTGGCTCCGCATCGGAAACCGTGTTCGATGAACTCCGCATGATCGGCGACATCGCAGCGGCAACGGGTACACCGATTGGCGAACTTTCGGAATTGTATGGCAAGGCACAAGTTCAGGGCCGTCTCTTCGGGGAAGACATCAACCAGTTGACAGGCCGCGGGATTCCGATTGTTGCAGAGCTGGCGAAACAGTTCGGCGTTGCTGAAAGCCAAGTTAAGGAATTGGTGTCGGACGGCAAGGTCGGATTTCCTGAAATGCAGAAGGCGATGCTGGCTATGGTCGGGCCTGCAGGGAAATTCGGCGGAATGATGGCCGAACTGTCCACATCAACGACTGGCAAGTTCTCAACATTCGTTGACCGTGTTTTGCTGCTCGGAACAGCAATCGGTGAGCAGTTGTTGCCACATGCGAACAAGCTGCTTGACTGGGCGTCCGGCATGATTGCAAACGTTGATGGAGTTGGGACGGCGTTTGCTACGGCAACCAGTTTCGCAATGAAGTGGTTCACTGACACTCAGAATTTCCTGATCGACATCGGAACTGTTGCTGGTGTCGTCGTCGGTAATTTTGACAACATCTGGCGCGGCGTTTTTGAATCCATGGTTGAGTATGCCAAGGCGGCATTTTCGTGGATCAAAGATAATTCCGAGATCATGTACAAGAACCTAAAAGCCAGTGCAGACAAGGCCATGGGCTTGGCACAGAACGTTGCGATGGCACCGATGGAAATGCTGATGAACCCATTTCAAGCGGGCAACATCGCGGCTGGTCTTGGGCAACAGGCTGGAGGCTTAGGAGCAGACATCACAAATGGCACATCGGAATTTAAGATGCCTGAAAATAAACGTTTGAACGATGTGCTGAAAGACATCGACGAGGCTCTGAAGATCGGAGCTGCAAACCGCGCGGCGTCTTCAATGGCGACTGAGGCACAGAAAACCGACATCGCCAAACCTTCCCCACTCAACACTTCGTTTATCAAAGGCGGCTCGACTGCCGACATGACCAGCGGCGGCGACAAAGGGAAGGAACTGGCTGGAGCGACCAAGGCCGGAAGTCAGGAAGCCTACTCGCTGTTGGCGCAATCCTTCATCAAGTCAAAAGACCCATCCGTGAAGGCTACTCAGGACCAAACGAAGCAACTCATGAAGCCACTGACACAAATGGCAGCGGCGGCCGTTGGTGGGCTTGGTGGATTCGGCGGTATGTTGCTTGTGGAGTCCATCTGATGATTCGCGTGTATTCAATAGAAAAGATCATCGAAGAGATCACCAGTTGGCCAGAAGAAAGGAAGGCCACTGTGAAATTCGCGCGTGAGGAAGAAGAAACAGACGGCAGCAAACGAATGTTTGCAGTCTATCCAAAAGGGACGGAGTTTTTTGGCAAGCAGGCAGATCAGCTGATTGCACTGGGCAAAGCGAAGGTCGTCGACGACACGCCGCAGATTGAAAATACTGAGGTGGCAGAATGACAATTGTCATGCAGGGAGTGCTTCCAGAGACTCGAGAAGCGGCCAACGAAAAAGGAATTCGGACCTATTCAGAAACGTACTGGCTGACAACGAACCAGAAAACCGACGGCACGTATGAGATTGGTTCACATCCCGATTTACCAACGGTCGGTTCAGTTCATCACACTGACACATCGGCATGGTGCACAGCAGTTCGGCCGAAGTGCGTTTCCGGATACGTGCATTTTCATGTGACCTGCACATTCTCCAGTGAACGCGAACTGGCGGAAGATCCGACGGATGAGCCAGCACTTACGGAATGGGACGGCGAACAGTTCCAGCGGCCTCTCGTTATTGACGAGGACGGCAACATCGTCTGCAACTCTGCCGGGGATCCATTTGACCCGCCAGAAATGATTGATGATAGCCGGCTGATTTCGGTGACGACGAAGAATGTCGCCAGTGTTCCGGCATGGATCATGGAATACAGCAACGCCGTAAACAATGACACGTTTACGCTCGATGGGTTTTCCGTTGGTGTTGGTCAGGCGAAAATGCAGACGCCGAAAGTGTCTAAGCCAATGAGTCGAAACGGAACAACCTATCGTGAAGTGCAGTTCACGATTCACTATCGTGAAGAGGGTTGGGTCTCCAACATTCTCGACGCTGGATTTCGTGAGCTTTCGGCGGGCTCTGGTTCAGGATCAGGTTCAGGCACTGCGCTGAAGAATATCAAAGTCGAAAATGACGAGGGTGAGCTTGAAGACGTTTCGGCTCCTGTTCCGCTCAATGGCGCTGGGCAAGCATTGGACAATCCTTCGCCACTAAACAACGTCGCGCTGCCTTTTCGCGGATATCGACGACTTCCATACTCTGCACTTCCTTTGACATAGGTGAGTTATGCCTGAAAAGGGAGTCGTCTTTGGGGAAACAGCAGCGAAGCAGATTGCTAAGACTGTACGCGAGGTCGCGCGGCGAACGGTCAACGAAATGCCGCAACGAGCGCGATGGCAGGGAAAGAAACAAGGCGGCGGCGGATCAGTCCGAGATGCAAAGGTTCATACCGTCCACGCCTGCGGCTGGTACACGGTGGAGCTTGGCACAGTAGAGGAGGATGTTGCCTCCGGGTCGGGCTCTGGCGAAGAAAACTGTAACCCATGCACAGACGCTGCGAGCGGAAGCGGAAGCTCATCGGACTGCGAATTGATTCTTGGCTCGATTCCTGTCAAGGTGGTCGGTAACGGAAGCTATGTTCTGGCGTACGATCCGCAGTCGATAACGATACCACTCGTACAAGGGAGTGATTGCGTCGTAGCCAAAGTTAGCGGTGGTACAGCCGGTGTCACACAGTGGCGAATTGTCCGAGGCTATCAGCAGCACATCGTGCAGTACAAAGAGCGATGGGACTGCTGTGCTCCGAATGGTCCGCCTGTTCTGATTGGCAAAACGCCAATCATTTTTGTCGGTATCGAATGTGACGAGATCATCTGCGGTGAGTGTCCTGCCTCTGGCTCCGGGAGCTGATGGCGATGGGCGGACTCTTTGGCAAACCCGAATACGTTAAATGCTGCTGTAATGGATGCCCGGACGTTCCATGTGATTGCGAGTTTACCGCGCCGCTGGCCTGTCGTAAGGCGTTCCTGATCTCTACTACAATTCCCGGCGATCCCTGTGCTGGTGTTGTGGTTATTGGAAGTTCAGGAAGCGTTGCGAGTGGAAATGAAAAGTGGGTTGTGGGTGAAGACACAGAAGTTGTCACTAGCTGGGATGGCTTTCACATTACGATCCCGTGTGGCTTGATGCCCCTCGATTTGATTGGCGTCTTGGTTCGCCGCTCCCCGTCCCCGTCCGGTCCGTCGCCGTATGTTGATAACGAGATCGTACTCCCTTGTGAGTATTACTTTGTTCTGTATAGCGACGACATGACAACGCACACGATTCATTACGACTATGAGCTATGTTGTGGTCAGTCCGAAGCGGCTCCGCCATGCCAAACCCGCCTCGGGTGGATCAAGTTTCTTGGGGTTCCCGCAGCTAGAGGGGTGTATGATTTTCTGTTCTGGAGCCACAGCGGCAGTGCGGTTTACCCTGACGGTTTTCAAGGCGTTGGCATTTTGGAAGGTGAATGCCCGTATTCAGACGGAGATAATCCATGCTTGTGATTAGGATGTTTGGGTGGGTCGGTGTCGTGATGTGCGTGGTGGCAACCGCCTTGATGATCTCAACAGCGTTTGGGGTTTGGTTTACATTCAACGAATTCGACTTACGCGGAGTTGTGTAGCGTGGTCACGGTTCGAAAACAGGTTTCTAAATCGGGTGAAGTCGTTCGGCAAAAGATTGCCCCTGACGGCTCTGCGGCCACATTTGTCGGAAGCGTTAAGGTTCCAGACGTTTCGACAGTTGGAAAAGAAATCAAGGCCCGCATCGAGAAAGAAACCGGGATCACAATCACCTGTGGAACGTGCCTTGGGTATCTGCAGTCACTGAACGAAATAACGACGCATGATCATGCCGCTATCGTGAAAAAACTGCAGGCAGAGATCTCATGGCCACGCGAGTGGAGGCAAAAGCAGACTGACGAACGGCAGGCGATATCTGATCTTATCGCGGAAATCGTTCCGAATCCATATCCGTTCAGAATGCCTCTGTTCTATCCGCTGAGATTCGTCACGACAATCCAGGTAGCGATGCGGATCGCAAAACGGATTAAGCCACGATGGCAGGAGACGCTTGATAGTCTGATCTCTGCGGGATTCCTTGGCACAAAAACATACTGCGAGCCAGATGCGGGCGTGGTTGGCGATGTTGTTTGGTCCAAAAAGATGGGGCCGATCGGATCATTCAAGGCAATGTGCCTGGACCTGCTGGCGACCACGGACGCGGAATGGTTTCTGCTTTGCGAGGATGACATTGCGGTATCGTCTCACGCTGCTGACTATCTCAGGCAGTTTAACCTGACAAACGAAGTTCTATCACTCTACACGTCTGGAACACGACAGCAAAGCATCGACAAGTGGGCAAAGATACGCCTGCCGCTGATTGGTTCGCTGGCCTTGCTTATGCGACGGTCAACACTTCAAGCCATTACGCAAACTTCGCAGTGGGCGAAATGGCCGAAGCATGATTGCGTGGATCAGCTTATTCATCGGGCCTGTGCAGAGAAAGATATTCCAGTCCTGACCCACAACCCATCGCTTGTGCAGCACACGGGCGACACGGCAGCGATTTACGCCGACAGAAAACTGACAAGCAATCGAGTCGCGAAAGACTGGACGCAGGCAGGACCGTGGTCGCCACCGCTGATAACCGTCATCACGCCAACCGGAGACAGGCCGGAAGCATTCGCACTTTGCGAGCAATGGATGAGCCAGCAGACATACACGGGCCAGATTCAGTGGATCGTTGTTGACGATGGAATCGAGCCAACAACCTGCACGATGGGGCAGCAGTACATCCGGCAGCGGCCAATGAATCACCATTCACTTTGCCGGAATCTCAGGGCAGCGATTCCGCACATTCAGGGCGAGTGCATTTTTGTTGTGGAGGATGACGACTACTACGCGCCGCACTATCTATCAACGATGGTCGGCCGGCTTCAGAGGGCGGATCTTGTCGGAGAATTTGGAGCGAAATACTACTACTTGCGACACAAGTCATTCCGGCATAATCACCAGTCTGAACATCATGCGAGCCTCTGCAGGACTGGAATGACTCGGGCGGTCTTGGGAACACTTGAGCGATTCGCCCAGGGCTGGCATCCGTCGGTCGATCTGCGGTTATGGCGAGCATGGAGAGGCAGCAAGTTTACATGGCGAGATGCTGGCGGCACACAATCGCTGTGCGTTGGCATGAAGGGCGTCGAAGGTCGGCAGTCGAGAGGATGGAAGCCGTCACGGAATGCGGTAGCTGATCCAGACCTGATGACTCTTGAAAAGTGGGTTGGCAAAGAGGCTGCAGAGATCTATCGAAACATGATGACCGGCGCTAGCGGATAAAAAGCGAAGCCGATCAGCACAGCACTGGGAGACGATGGCGAGCTACCTGCCATCGTCGCTGTGTTTAGCGGCCGGACGTCAGATCGAACACGAAAACCGTGTTGGGCTCGTTATACAGTTCCGCCTCAATCCTAAGTTCGTTACCGCTCATGATGAGTTGCGGAAGTCGTTCGTCAAGCAGAAAGACGGTTTCAGTTTGGTATCCAGTCGTGCCTGATAGTCTCGACTCAACAAGCAAGTCATCAACTCGCATGGTTGCCTTTGCCTCACCCGTGACAAGCGATCCCGGAAACAACTGTCCGCGAGCAATTGAAAACATAACTTCGTATTTTCCAGCGGTGTTTCTGAGCGTCAAGCGCCCTCGCTGTTCTCCTTGATACGGAAAGCTCAGATCGACGGTGTTCATTGACTCCAGTGATGAAATCTCAATCACAGCATCTGTCAATTCATCCTTTGACGTTCTTGAGGACCACTTTGGAAGTGCTGGCGGATCTTGTACAGGGATAGCAGGTTGCACCGGTTCATTCAGCTTTTTATCGGCCTGTTCTGCGATAACTGGCGGTTGAGTATTTTGCGTGGTGTTAATCTTCACGTTGCTCGCAAGGAACGCCATGAAGACGCACCCACCGACACAGACACAGCAAATCGCCCCAAACACGCCGAGGCAGCCGCCGAAACCTTTTGCGAAACTGCTCACGGCGCACACCCTCTCATCACCCACATCAGCAGCAGAATCGGGCCTGCGACAAGGCAGGCTTTGAGATCACGGGCGATTCTGCGCGATGGGTTCATGGGGGCAGAGAATGCACGGGGCGGGGTTAATTGTCAAATGAGCCGCAGCAAGATACCGAACGGGATCATACAACGCAGTTTGAACCGTTGGCGACAGATTCTGTCCCGATCGGTGTCATCGTCGACGTAAGTCTGAATTGACTACAACATCCTGGGGGTGAGTATCGCCGAAAACCGATCTTGAAAGGACTCTTGCGAGCTGTTGCATGTTGGGTAAAATCCCAACATACAAAACGCATTGCAGCCGGTCGGAGATCGGTGACACTTAACGGCTCAAAGACTGACATGACGGCTACAAACAATCATTGGCACGCGACTGCAATTCGTCGCGAATTCTTTGGCTCCCACTGGTCGAGCCTGCCGGGTTAGTCGTCCCGCTGTGGCCCCTCGTAGGTACGCAACACATCGTCTTTTGTTGCCATGCGTTTCTGGATATCCAGTACCGTGGTTTCGATCAAATCGATTTGCGTTTGCCGTTCGTCACAGCCGGCAATGTATTTGCGGACAACCGTAGCGATCCACGGCCCGAGATCAACCATGTGGTCGCGTGCCATAGCCTTGCCGAAGTCGGCTCGTTCTTCGTCAGTGACGTGAACGCTAATAGCTTTTTTTCGTCCCATTTCGAGCGTCATAACACTCTCTGAACGTCGGAACAATGCAGAAGACATCAAAAGCATTGCATTCGCATCTTACGCATGTGAAAAGATGCCTTGAAATGCTAATCGCATCTCGCTACATTATTTGCTTGCAAGGACAGCCCTGCGTAACGGCAATGAGGGAAGTCAGTGCCAAGATACATACGAAGCAAAAAGCCTGAGCAACCTGCGCGGACCGTTACCCGCAATGGCGGCTCAGGCTTTTTTATTGGAATGATTCCCCAAACAAAAAAAGCCACCTCAGCTTTTCAGGCTGAAATGGCTCGCTGTTTCAGGGGCTTCCCTGCTGTTTATTTGTGGTCCGGAGTTGATTCGCAGTCTTCTCCGGACCGTGGTGCTAAATCCCAGCTACGGAATTAAACACGCACACACAGTGTCGTGAAGGATCGCTTCATGTCAACTCTGGAAACTTGGAAAACGTGGATAGACGAATGTCGCAAGCAGGAATTTCCGGTTGTTGTAACTGGTTCTGAGCCGTGGTTTGCGATCGGATATTTGTGTGCAAACTTCCTGATGATTGAAAAAACATCGGATTTCGTGAAAAAGTGCAAGGCGGCAAAGATTCCAATGATCCGAGTCAACCAGAAGCCGCTTATAAAATTTTCAGATATTGAGAAGGTGTGCATTGAGCAGCCTGCAGAAGACGAAGACGGGATACCGGCTGCAGTTCCGGTTGAACCACAAAGCTCAGACGTTAAGCCTCGGAAGAATTCGAAAGCCAGAGGCTGAGTCCTACAAACTCCATGTTGATCGGCTGATTCTGGCCAACAATGGGGCTGGAACACTCACGGCAATAGATGATGAGTGGATCAGGGCAAGACCAGATGAAATTAAGGGCAAGCTGAAAGCCCTTGGCCTGATCGAATCTGAGGCGAGTCAGACGCAGAGTTTTGTTAGTGCTTTGGATGACTACACCGGACTCATGAGAACGTGGACTGCCGCGACTGTTGCAGCCTGGAAAACTCATAGACGCCGTGCCTTTCTATTCTTTGCGAACAGGCCGATTGAGAACATCACTGCTGGCGATGCTCGAGACTTCAAGCAGTTCATGCTATCCGAACCACTTGGCCTGTCGGAGAATTCAGCACGCAAGACAATTGGCTGCTGTCGTCAGGTTTGCCAGTGGCTAATTGACCATGAAAAGCTCAGCAAGAATCCTTTCATCGGTCAGCCGGTCGGGATTGGCAAGGCGAAAAATCAGGGCTACGTGCCGGCCGATCGGATCGCTGCGATTCTGCCCAGTTGCCCGAACAACGAGTGGCGGCTTTTGTTCGTCTTTGCGAGGTTTGCGGGGATGCGTTGCCCTTCTGAGCCATTTCAGGCCAAATGGAGTGCTGTAGACTGGGAGCGAGGTAGGATGCTGATTGATGCACCAAAGAAGAAAGACCAGCGGGTGATTCCACTTTTCCCAGAGCTTCACAAATACTTGGCGGAATATCATGCGGATCTCCCGGAATCCGCTTCGGACTGGATGCTGCCGAACCTCCGAGAAACGTCCGGAAGCCTGCACGCCCCTGCGTCGAAAATCATCATGCGAGCAAAACAACCACTTTGGCCGCGGCTGTTCCACAATCTTCGCAGCAGTTGCCAAACGGATCTCTGTGACAAGCATCCATTGGCCGCCGTGTGTGCGTGGCTCGGCAATTCCGCAACTGTTGCTGCCCGTCATTACCTGCAGGTCACGGAGGCCCACTTCGAAGCGGCTACACGCACCGCAATCGTGCCTGAATCAGCTACGACATCGGAGGTCTAAAAATGTCGTAGTGCTACGACATGCGATCCGATTATGGCCATGAATCTAATGATGGCGATGAGGTGTGAAACAAAAAAGCCCTGCAAATGCGTTATTTGCAGGGCTTTCATTGTTTCACGAATGGACGATATTGGACTCGTCGTTTCAATAAAAACATTATCCGTTTGAAAGACTTACGACAAAACTACGACACGGAGTGCTGATCCTGTCGCGAGCGGTTAAAACAAACACTCCAGAAAAAGCCGTCAATAGACTAACCGATTCGATGTGATTCCGAATCGATGCCGAACTGTTGCGAAGCAGTTCGACTCGAAACCGAAGCGAGGTAGGCTCAAAAAACCGCCTGTATCGTTCCCCCCGTCACGAGTGTGGCACGCAAACAAAGGGGAATGAAAGTGATACAGGAAAACGCACTACTCACACGGAAGGAACTCGCTCGACAGTTGAGCGTGGATCCAAACACCGTTGAGAAGCTTGCCGCAGCAGGACGCATTCCTGCCCCAATCGATTTGGGTGTCGGCGGAAAGAAGATGTTGCGGTGGCGTCGGTCAGACTGGGAACGATGGTTGACGACCGGAGTTGTTGAACCTGCGGCATCGAATGGCGGTGCAACATGAGCTTAACAACGATTGAGATACGCGGTACGGTCGTTGCTAAAGGTGCGCCGAATCGGTGCAAAGACGGGAGCACAAAAATGTGCTCAATCGTCGTCAGTGATGAACTCGGATTGATTCGGTTGTACCCTCTTGCCGTGTCCGAAGATAAAGACATTCGCATCTGGTCCCGTATCTCTGGACAGGTCCGCAAGTCAAACACAGACCAGCGAACAGAATCATTCCGCGTGGTCGATGTTGAGCCGATAGGTTCCGTCGATGACTCAAGGGCCAAAGCCGACTTGATGAACTCATGCGTGTTGCGATCCGGATCCGTCGATCCGATCGAATACCAGAACGAACGCAGACGTAGCATCCGCATCGTCAAGTCAGAGTCAGCACTCGGAGCCGAACTGGAATCAAGAACGGAAGTCGATCAGGAACCGGCAATCGACAACGAAGATGCTTGGGTGATGACTCAAGCAGATTTTCCGTTCAAGCCCTACATCAAATGGCGAAGCGTTCAGGGGGTATCTCACCGAACGCACATTTGTTCGCAAGAGGTCTACATGGGCATGAAGCACAATGCGTCAAGCCCGTTTCGGATTTTTGAGAACCTTCATGTCGGTGACGCTGATTACGAGCACTGGCTTATTCTCGGAAACATGCGAGACCGGCGGAACGTGTGGGTCATTGCTCACATGCACCGGCAAAAAAAAATTGCTTCCGCTACGAATACAAACTCGCTGACTTTCGATGGCGACGAAAGAAACTGGCCCTACTCGCAGCAAGAGGCAATCAATGCGAGGACTGTGGAGCCACAAAGAACATTCAGCTTCACCACCTGATCTACGAGATAGATCGTGAGCCGTGGGAATACGCAGATTCAGAACTGCGTTTGTTGTGTCGGAATTGTCACAAAAGGGAGCATGGGAAATGAAATATCACGAGGCGGCAAACATCTTTCCGCTTATGGACGAAGACGAACTGCGGACTCTGGCAGAAGACATCGGACTCAGAGGCCAGTTGGTTCCGATTGAGTTATGCGACGGGATGATCATTGACGGTCGCAATCGTTGGGCGGCGTGCGAGTTTGCTGGCATTGAACCACTAACGGTTGAGGTGAATCCGAAAGATCCAGTCGCCTATGTGTTAAGCCTGAATCTTCATCGTCGTCATTTGGATGAAACGCAGCGGGCAATGGTCGGAGGTCGGGCCAAAGGCGTTTATGAAAAGCAGGCGAATGAGAGACAGTCAAAGCTGAACGGTAAATCGAAGCTTCCGGCCAATTGTCCGGAAGCTAAAGGAGATGCACGAGACAAGGCTGGTGAAGCGGCGGGTGTGTCCGGCAAGTCAGTCGACCGAGCGGCAAAGGTTCTCGCATCCGGATCCAAAGAACTAATCGCCGCATGTGACAGAGGAGAAGTTGCAGTCTCTGCCGCTGCAAAGATTGCAGAGCTTCCAAAGGCTCGACAGAACGAGATTATCAACAAGGCCAAGGACGAAGGTAAGGCAGTTGGCAAAGAGGTTGCAAAGGCCGCGAAGAATGTAGTGCCGCAATCTGCCGACGACTGGACGGAATCAGAAAAAGAACGCCGCGCAGCAGTTGAGCGTGGTGAGACCGTCATAGCCAACAAGAAAACGGATCGCCAGTTGATTCGATGGGCTAGCGAGAAGGGGCACTTTCTTCCAATCGACCGCGGCACGCAATGGGGAAACCCGTTCGTTGTTGGCGAGGACGGCGACAGAGAAACGGTGTGCGATTCCTTCGAAGTCTATTTCAATCTGAAGCCAAGCCTGCAGGTAAAGATTCCATCACTTGCGGGAAAGGTGCTTGGTTGCTGGTGCTTTCCTGAGCGATGCCACGGCAATCATTTGGCTGAGCAGGTTGTTGAGCAGGAGGTGACGCGATGACGGCTGAAGAGTTTAAGGCAGGAGTTGCAGCGGCAAGGAAACGTGTTTCGACAATGGATTCGATCGACGGGTTCAAAGATCGCTTTTTAGGGACAATCCTCGCAGCTATGAAAGCGGGAATCCTTTTCTCAGAGACCGGCGCTCATTTCGATGCGTATGTGATGCTGGAGGACTACATAGAGCAGAAGGACTGTGAGGCACACCCATGAGTCGTGACGTAATCCTCCTGATCAATAACGTCATTTATCAGGACAGCCCGTGGCCGTCACAAATGCCGAATCCCGGCAAGAACAAATATCTCGTCTATCGCGGGTCCGAATTCGTCGCGACGGCCAAGACTAAGAAAGAGTTCGAAGGCAAGTGCCGAGACGGTTGGTATGACGCTTGTTCGTCTGCGGTGGAGGCTACCCGATGAATCGAACAACATCCGACAGATCCAAAGAACTCCCTGCCCTGATGGCACGGTGGCGGAAGAAAACAGGCGTCTCAATGCCGATCGAGATCGCTCAGTTATCCCTGGAGAAGATCAAGCTGGCAGTGCGGCTGATCGAGAGAGGCGACGTGGTGGCAGTGCCGAAAAGCCTGTCACTGGGAAATCCAAGCAGGGCGATCGACATCAGCGATGACTCACTCATGGACTGGGACAGAAACAGCGAGAACTGACATGAGACAAGCGACGTTATTTGATGAGCCTGAAACGAAGGCTGCTCCGATCGCTCGGGCCAGTGATCCGGTAACAAGCCACAAGGCTGCAGAAAAGATCGATGGAGCAGTGCATGTAACGCAGATGCAATGCCTGCAGATTCTTCGCGACAGTGGCAGTTCAATGACATCAAACGAGATCGCTCAAGCCTGCTGCGATCGGTACTGCGAAGACCTGAAGCATCACGCGGTGATGTACTCACGCAAGCTTAGCAACTATCGGAAGCGAGCCGACGAGATCAAACGCAATAAAGACATCTGCGAGAAGTTGGAAGAAGAGCGGAACGGATCACAGTTGTTTAGGGCGAGGGAGCAGGCATGACAAGACCAATCCCGCACCCTGAATCACGATTCACTCCCCTATGGCAAGTCGAAGACTATGAACGAAATGACGGGCGAAGATACACGCAGTGGCTTTGCCAGTGCTCGTGTGGAAAAACAAAAAAAGGTTGCGTCGCATCTGATTCGAAACGGGCACAAAAAGTCGTGCGGATGTTTGAGGCGAGAGAAGGCGAAAGCCAAGTGGGCAAGAGTCGCGGCGATGGGCCGCAAGGTGCATTCGGAAAACTGCAAGCAAAGGAGGCTCAGCAATGCCGCCACAGAATGAAATCATCTGCAATCTGTTCGTTCCGATGGCAATCACGCTCGGGCTGATCTGCACCGTGGCGTTGCAGTTTGCCTTCAACGGCAGCGACTTCTGAAACAGTCCGCAGCTCACTCCCAGACTCTAAGTGCGTTCGAGTGAGACGATCTTGCGTGCTGTGCGGCAAGCAGCGACCAGAAGAACCGTGCGATCCGGTTTGCGAAATCACAGTGATCGGAAGCGGCTGGAGTGTTTCCAGTCGTGGCCCCTTGCAACGGCGGGGGCCAAATACAAGCGGGCTCGGCATGGATCAAAGCCGATCGGGTGATCTCCGACGCAAACGATTTGCGACCCGTTTTTTTGAACAACAAAGCAAGGAGGTGTTTAGTGTTAGTTCTCAGCCGCAAAGCCAATCAGGAAATCTGCATCGGTGATGACATCCGCGTGATGGTGATTGAGATTAGGGGCGGCAAAGTGAGGCTTGGAGTCACGGCTCCGCGGGACACGTCGGTTCATCGTCACGAGATATATGACGCTATCAAGCAAATCATTGAGGCCAACGACAGTGATTGTGATTGAGTCCATCCCTGCGGACAACCTGACATCGGTCGGCATGGGGATGACGGTCATGGGCGTCAACGGTTGTCCGCAGGGTGTTTTTTGTATGGAGCAGTTTGAATGAGTGGCAGCACAAAACGTTGCGATGCAAAGCTGAATACATCAGGCCGATATTTTCCACAGGAGTATCCGAGCCAAGAACAGATCGCAGAGCAAAAGCGGATACAGGCCGAGATCCTCGAGGAAAAGATTGCAAGGGGGCCGGTTGATCCGGAGGGCACATTGGTGAGGTCGACGAAAGTCTATTCGCTGAAGATGCTGCCCGGTGGTCGTGGAGTGCTGAGGGGTCAGGGATGAAAAACAGGAATTAAGGTAAGGCCAGCAAGTTTAGAAAGACAGCCAGATGAGTAGTGTGTCAGTTTTGAAGTGCCCGGATCCGGGTGTGTATGAGAACGTTGCCGCAGAGGACTACTTCGCTTGGTCGGCGGTCAGCAACTCGAAGTTGAGTCTGTTGAAGCGGTCCCCGCGGCACTATCAGCACGGGTTTAGCGAAGCAACGCCAGCAATGCAGCTCGGCTCATTGGTACACAGTGGAGTGCTCGAGCCGTTGGCGATTGCGAAGCGTTATGTGTTCATGCCCGATTATGCCAAGCATCCCGGCAACACAACGGCCAGCGGTGATCGGTCGTTTTCCTCCGCTACCAAATTCGTGAAGCAGATGGAGGAGAATTTTCGCCAACTTAACTTTGACAAAGAAATCGTGACTGAAGAGCAATACAACACGATGGTCGGCATGGCGACGGCTCTGGCGGACAATGACAAGGCAAAGCATCTCCTGCGAGAGGGACGGGCCGAAGTGTCTGTCGTCTGGGACGATCCAGAAACGGGCCTTCGGTGCAAAGCTCGAGCAGACTGGCTCAAGCCTGGCATTATGGCGGATCTAAAAACGACGATGGACGCAGGCCAGTTCGAGCGGTCAATTGTCAAATTTGGCTATCACCGGCAGATGGCGTTCTACACTCGCGGCCTCATGGCCAACGGCATCGAAGCGGATCCGTGGATCATCTGCGTTGAAAAGTCTGCTCCATTCGGCTGCAGATGTGCCCCGATGGATTCCGAAGCACTGCGGATTGGTGCAAACGAGATTGATGAGCTGCTCGGACTGCTTGTCGAGTGCCAGGCTCGTGACTTCTGGCCGGGATATCAGAACCCGTCAGTCTGGAGCGTTCCTGAGTGGTACTCAAAATCTGAGCAACTCGAACTTATTGTTGATGGTGAAATTGTTCTTATCTGATCTGGAGGTGTGTTTTGAAAGCGAACGAATTGTGCCCGTCCCCGAATCTGCAGGCGTTGGACATCGGGACGGATCTGGGTGACTCGGTCAATGTGACAATCAAGGGCTTCGACAAGTCGGAAGTTGGCAAGGAAAAGCAGGTTCGGTCTCGGCTGTTCGTCGAAGAGTTTGACAGGCCACTGGTGATCAACCGAACCAACGTCAAGGCGTTGATTGATCTGTATGGCAATGACACGGCTGACTGGATCGGCCAGCCATTCAACCTGTACGTGTCTGAAACATCGTTTCAGGGTGATACGGTTCGCTGTCTTCGCGTTCGGGCTCCAAAGGTGGAGAAGAACATCGACGAAAAGCCAGCGGCAAAGCAGGCCCGAAAAACGAAGTGAGACACGCTGTGATTCGATTGATCGTCAACGCGGTTCCGATCGCACAACCACGAGCAAGGGCCACAAGTCGAGGGGCTCACGCCGCGATGTACTCGCCGACAACGGTGAAGACAAAAGCAGGCAGGAAACCGCATCCAATTGTGGCGTTCAAAAATGCGGTACGGGCCGCGGCGGTCAGTAATGGGAATGATGGGACAAGCCTGATCGATTCTGCTTTGCGGGTCGACTGCTGTTTCGTCTTTCCGAGGCCGCAGCGACTGCTGAAGAAGAGTTCTCCAAAGTGTCGGTTGCCCCACATTATTAAGCCGGACAGAGACAATCTTGATAAAGCTGTTCTCGATTCTCTGACCGGCCTTGTGTGGGTCGACGATTGTCAGGCTTATTCAGGGCTGGTTGAAAAATACTACGTTGCCGATGGTGAGGATCCACACGTTGTAATTGTTATCACAAAGATCGGATTCATCTGTGATTGATCAAATCCCTGTTTCATATTTCGCCAGGCCATCATGGTTGCTCCCACCGCTCGAGGAACTGACTCAGTTTCCGACAGAGCGAATTGCTACAAATCTATCGCGGCTGAATCGATATGCCGGGGCAGTTGAGTGGACCGTGGCTCAGCATTGTTTGTTGGTTCATGAGTTGTGCGAAGGCTACTCAAACCGCGTCAAACTGTGGGCGTTACTCCACGACGCTCACGAGTGCTGGATCGGGGACATGTTGCGGCCAGCAAAGCAGTTCGCGGGCCATGCGATAACTGAGGCTGAACGGCATCATGACGAGCAGATTTGGCGGCTGTGTGGATTCACTCCGACGATTGAGGAACGGCTGATTGTGGCGGAAAAGGACACTGCCGCGATAAATCACGAGTTTACCCTGGCCGAAACGCGGGGCACGGTGTTCGAAGTGCCAGTCAGTCAATGGACTGTGAAGTGGCGTTGGCACGATCGCGTTTCGTGCCTGCTGCTCGATGTGTCTCAGGAGTCGGGACGATGAGCGGCCATGCTTCACGGCTGGCGTGGCTCAAGGCTCACGGATTCTTAGCGGACAATCGAGCCGTTGACCTTGCTGAAATCGGTAATGTGATTTGGGTCGATGGCCACAAAGGCAAACGGATGGTTTCCCTTTGGCTTTCGACTCGAGACGGCAAGGCGATTATTCACGGGATCACGGATCCAGCGTTGACTTGGGAGCAGGTTCAGGAATGGATTGATCCGAAACCGGAACCAGAAAAAGAGCCGGTGAAAGTTCAGAAGATTTTCTTTGAAGATTGATGGAGCGTCTTTGTGGCTGGCGATTACCCGCAGCGTGATCAGTTTTTTGCCCACAAGTTCGTGCGGCTATTGCACAAGGCGGCAATCGCTGCAGAGATTGGGCGAGATGCTTTCTCATTGCTGACTGTAATCGTTCACACAGAGGACGCGATGCGGTATCGAGGCCCGGCAAAGTTTTGGAACTCGCAGCTGATTGAGACGCTTGGTTTCGCAAAGTGGGAAACATTTGACCGCGCACGAACGAAAGCGATTGAGTGCGGATGGCTTCAATACTCAGGAGATGGGAAGAGGACTGCTGGTGAATACTTCGTGACGGTTCCCAACGGTTATGAACAGATTTCAGACTCTCCGATTGAGTCGCAGTGTACGGTTGTGAATCCCGAAATCGGATACGAACAGGGATACAAAGAGGGATACGATCAGGGGATGATCGAGGGGATAAAGCGGGGACGATCGGGGGTACGATCAGGGGATGAACAGGGGGAACCTTCTAACCCTATACCTAACCCTATCCCTTTACCTGAAGAGATACATGCGGCTGAAGCCGAAGAGCCTGAAGTTTTTTTGGCCGTTGTTCCAGTGGAAAAGACAGGTCCGGCAAACATCGTCGCGGCGGGATACGTCGCAGCCATCGGTGGCAAGGTGGCTGTGACGGACAAGCGACGCAAGGTGATCACTGCAAGGTGGAAAGATCAGTTCTGGCGTGAACACTGGCAAGAGGCTCTGGAGGTGGCCTCTTCGAGTTCGTTCTTGCAAGGAACAAACGATCGCGGATGGAAGATGAATTTCGATTGGTTCTTGAAACCGGATTCAGTGGCAAAGATTTTGGAAGGGAATTACTCAGGTGGAAACAAACAAGGAAACCAGACTTCAGCCGAGAAACGGGAACAGCTCAACGCTTCAGGGTTCGATTGGCTCAGGCAAGCCGCTGCCGAAGCCGCTGCAGGCAGCGATAACGGGGGCGATTTTTCTTCCGGCACTGGAGCGACTTTGTTCATCGAAAAACACGGTGCAATTGACGCCACATGCGTCTGAGACGTGGGTTGCAGCACTGAGCATCTACGTTGAGAAGCCACAGGTGGTCAACAGGGCGATAATCTCAATCGCTACGAGCGAAGATCCATTTCCAGACCTCGGCAAGCTCTTGGCGGCGTGTGAGAAGATCAGACGGCAGCTCGAGGGAACTATGCCACAGGATTCGTCAAATATTAAGTTCACGAATGTGGCGGGACTGGCGGCAGCTTGGGGACTGAAGGTTTAGTTGAGCAGTTGAAATGTCGGACGGAGCGCCGAACCCCTCACGGATGATTCCAAAGGAATCTTTGTGTGAGTCATGCAATGTCCGCGATCCTGAGTGATTTCCAGTTTACGTTCGATGCGTGTTGTGCTGGTCAGATTCCGCTGAGGGTGTTTCCGGAACCGCAGAGCAGAGTTGCTGAGGTTGTGAGACCGGAAGTGATCGAGTCCCGGAGTTTGGTGGATCTGTACGACGAGCTGCTATCAGCCAGTGACAAGGAAAAGCGAGTGTCGATGAAGACGATCAGAGACAACCGGGCCGCACTCGACAAGTTTGAGGTCTGGGGACGTACGCAGCACCGAGTTGTGGCCGGCAGATCTTTGAGCTTGCTTGAGCAGCCAAAAATTCTAAGAACCTACGCTGAGGTTTTGCGGGCGCAGCCGAAAGGGAATTCATCGGCGATGGCCAGCAAAGCCTTGTCCTCGGTCGGCAAGTTGGCCGGGGCTTGTGTGCGGGCTGGAATGCTGAAGCAAAAGCCGGAGACGGTCAGTAAATCAACGATCAATCTGCTGAGGCCGCGGACTGAAGAACAAAGAAGAGTCAAGGCCGTTCCGGTCACTGTGGGCGAGCTTCAGGCGATGCTGCACGTTATTGACGGGTGCCGGTGGCCGCGGCTCGGGAAAGTGAAACCGTCAGTGTTTTGGCAGACCAGTTTGCTCGCTCATTACGTCTACGGGTTTCGTTCACAGGATTGGTTCGCCGCACGTTCGGCTGAGAAGAAAGGGCTATTGTGGTCCGGGGTGATAACCTCGAGTCAATGCCCTGCTCTGGATGATCTGCACAATGCAGCTGGTTGGGCGTGGTATCTAGTACACAAGACAGCGAAAAAGGATGAAGCGGCTGAGCGGCCGTCAGACGTGTTGGTTCCGTTGTCGGCGAAAATGCGTGATCTGCTCGAGCAGTTCCGCGGGCTGGATCCAGACAGAGTGTTTCCACTGGCGAACAATTCGCGGACATACTCGGAAGAGTTCGCGAGACTGCTTGACCGTGCTGGGCTGTCTGATGACGCGCGACGGAAGGAAAACAAGCCGATCATTCGGCTGAGTCTCGGTCAGAGAAACGTGGCCAGTTTTCGAAAGGGATCGTCAGCACTGTGGGCGAAGTATGTGAGCCGCGCGGCTTCGAGCTACATGCTTCACCACGCGGTCAGCGAGGAAGGCGTTGCGAAGATGACGGCTGAATCGTACCTGCAGAGTGAAGAGATTCTGAGAGATATCGTTTCGAAGATCGAAAGTCTTCCGGTGTGGTCGCTTTGATATCGGAGTGGAACATCCGCTGTTGTTTTGAGATTTGAAGAATTCATTGGGGTTCGGTTCAAAAGTGGTATCGCTGTTACTTTTGGGGAGATCGATTGAATGGGACTGGACATTAAGACATTCTGCACCGTAGAAGATTTGCGAAGATGCCTCGATGAGTGCGACGATCAGCTACAGAAAAACGAGGCTATTCGATGTCTCGAAAAGGCCGACGATGATGCTGTGCTGTGGACTGCTCCCGGCAGTTACTCTGGCCTTCACGTTGTCAGGACGCAGTATGCGAAACTGAAGGGCTGGCCGATTGATGAAAGGTCCGGGCGATACATCTCCGGCGGGCCTGCGGAGAAAAGCCACCTGATCAACCATTGTGACGCAGAGGGATATTATCTGCCGTGGGACTTCCCAGATCCTCAGTGGATCGACACTGGACGCGGCCATGCTCTTGCTGTCGGGTCAAGCAACAGACTGCTGTCTGAGGTTATGGAATTGCTGGCAGTTAAGGATCAGTGGCCAGAGGGCTTTCAGTATCGATGGGATGCCGTGTTTCTGGCGGCTTTCGCTTCGGTCCTGATGGATGTGCCAATCCAGTTCAAGTAAACGCGGTAATTGCATCCGCTTTTACTTCGGCCAAAACGGTGAATAGCTCGAAAACATTGATGAAACCTTGCGGATTTGACTCCGCTGTTCTTTCTGAGGTGAAGTGATGGCTGAATCGAAATTACCAGGGCGTCCGAGGGTGACTCTGGTCAAGGAAGTAAAGTCAACGCTGCGTCTTTACTTTGGGGCTCGTCCGCAGGAGTTTGAAACGAAGTGGCGGCAGACGTGGGTATGGGCTGACGAAATTCGCTGGAAGACTCCGCACTTCAAAAAGGGTTCTCCACCGTGGCCATCAGCGACGGAGATTGCCTCCCAGTACATCCTGTTGTGTCTGGCCGCGATGCGAGACGGCGTAGGAATCAGGCTTCACTACAAGGCTGTTGAGGCGATGCCACTGTCCGTGTCGGCTGCACTGTCCTACTACAGCGAATCAGGACCGTTAAACATTGGATTCAGCGGGAAGCAGTAATGTTCGCGACATTTGAAGACATCGGATTCGACGACGAAGGAGAAATTGACGGCTATCAGTTCGACGGCCGGGAACGCAGGATGCAGGACTGGAGAGAGAGCAAGGAAGACGCTGAGTTTGATAAATTGGTGGCTAAACTCCGGCAGAAAAAGAATTATCGAGCGTGGTACGATCGGCACAAAAACAATCCAGAGTTCATGGCCCGATTGCGATCGCACAACACAAGGATGCGAGCGAAACACGGACAGCGAAGGAATGCTGAGGCCAGACGGCAGAGAGCCGAGTCCGCGGAGGAAAACCCAGTCGTAAATGTGTGCCAGTGTTGCGGCAAACGATTCGTTCGCCAGTTTGGTTTCAAGAGGAAGTTGACCGCAAAGTTTTGCACGCGGACCTGTAGAAATAAGATCGCCCATGAACACCGGAAGCTGCGAAGGGCGGCAGCAAAGTAACATCGGAACTTGTAACCGTTCTCATTGTGGGGGCGGTGGTGGAAGTGTTGAAAATACGGCAGTTGTGGTCGAAAAATGACTCCGCTGCTCTTTGTGAAAAGGTATCTGAAATGAAGTACGCAACAGAGTTCTATCCGAACAACCAGTACATGGGCGTGCATTGTGAAATCCGCCTTCCTGAAATCGGTTTTATGTCCAGTGACAAGGGAACTCCGGAAGCAAAAAAGCTGAAGGAGGATCTGCTGGCGATTCCCGGAGTGGTCGAAGTGACTGCGTACAACTACAAGCTGGGTGTCACTCGCGGAGGCGTCTTCAAGTGGCATGAAATCGAGCCGCAAGTGTTGGCTGTTCTCAGAGAGTTTTTCAAGGTCGAAGAACTAACACCAGTCCCGTTGTTTGCGTGATGGAATCAACAGCGGTATTCCGTTCCGATCCTCAGTCGAGGTATCAAAAACAAAGGGAAAACCAGATGACTCAGACATTGGAAGACATGGTTTCTCGGCTAGAACAAATGGCCGAGAAGGGGCAGCAGACTTGGGATCTGTCAAAGAACGATCAGGAGGCGATTGGCTTGGCGGTGCGTCTCTTGGCTGCTATCCGTTATCTGGACTGTATGCCAGCATACATTGAATCGGGACCGTTGGCGGGTGGTGGATTGTCGGTATGTGTCGGGATCCACGAGGCTGAAGCCGAATCGCACCTAGCGGCGTTGTCTCTGATCGGTGAGCAGATCTTGGCAGATGAAAAGTAACAGCGGTTGTCGATGTTCGGTAGGCGCGAGGGAATGACGATGGTCGATCGAGGTTTGCGGAAAAAGATGGTTGCTATTTATTCACGAGTTGCCGACTTGGCAATCCAAAACGACTACCCGGCGATTTCCCGTCTGATTCAAATTGTCGCACGGAAATCATGCGAGGAAGTGAAGTCATCGGCACGGATGGCCACGTTCTTCATTGGCGGTCTTGTTGATCGCAGGTCGATTGATGAGTAGCGGTGTGTGGTGTTCGATAGCCTTTGTGTGAGGTGTACCGTGTTGACGCGAAAACAGAAACGGGACGACAAAAACCGCAGGCATCGCAGGAATGAGCGGCGTCGGGAATTTATCAGGCTGTTGAAGAGAAACGCCACGTTTAGAAATTCGTTGTTCGTTGCGGCGGAGGCATTAGAGGCGTTGAAGAATTGGTCAATTTGAGGATCGGTATGTTGGTCCGATAGTCGCAAAAACACGGTGATTTATGGCAATGGCAACTATTCGAAAAGCTCGAGGAGTTCCCGCAAAACGTGGAATGCGAGTCTTTGATAAGCACAAGCAGCAACACGGCACGATCACTGGAAGTAGTGGCGGCTATCTGCGGATCAGGCTGGACGGAAATGACTTCGCGTTCAACTATCATCCGACGTGGCAGCTTGATTATCTGGCGTCCGATGGTTCCGTGTTGAAATCATGTGGAAAGTAACAGAGCACTTGTAGTTCGATAGTCAGGGGGAATGATGGCAAAGTGGATGAGACCGGAAGAAGAATTGCCGGTCGTCGATGCTGGCGATCGTGTGATCGGAATCGTTCGGTATCGCGACAATGGCGAGCCTCGGGTAAAGCCTCACGTTGTGATTCTGATCGCGACTGAAGGCGGATGGGAAGACGTGGAAGACAATGGGCACACTTTGCACGATTGCGAGTTGTGGACGATGGAAAAGGATCTCGTCAGCATTGCGGATGCCGTCGCGTGACGATCGGTTCTGCACTCCGATGTTGGTCCTGAGAAAACGAAAGTCACAATGAGCCGCCCGCTTTTCATTCCGCTGAAGTCAGAGTTTTATGACGCATTCGTCGACGGATCAAAAACAGTCGAGTATCGTCGCTACGGTCGCGGCTGGAATGAGACAACGTGCGGCATTGGCCGACTGGTTGTACTGTCGAAGGGATACGGCAAGCAAAACCGCCGTCCGGGGCGAATTGTCGGCTTCGAAGTCAAGGTGATGGATTCGCCTGATTGGCTGGCGTGCTACGGTGAGCCAGGGCAGGCGGCTTGTATCGAGATCGAGTTGGCTAGAGGTTGAGCGTTCCGCTGTTTGGAAAAAAGAGGTTTTGATGAGTAAGTCAATACAAGTCAGGTCGTCGAAATTGGAAGACGGATTTTACATGCACATAAGCGATCTGATCGATATGTGCACGGCGGTGATGGATGTCGCGTCTGAAGAGGAGCGACGTGGGGCGGCAAGGATCGCAAGCAACTTGATGCGGCTCAAAGAGCAGCTTGAAAAGTCATGACTATCGGTATCGTGTTCCTCTAGTTTTTTTGAAGGTGAAGAAAATGGACGAAAAGCAGATTGATCAAAAAATGTTGGCAGCGTTTGCAGCGGCTTTCGACGCAATTAAGTTGCTTCCTGAGGAGCGGCAGAAACGAGTATTGAAGGCGCTGGCAGTCATGTGCGGAATTGAATGACTATCGGTTCGTGGTTCCTCTGTCCCTAAAATCATTGGAGTTATTGAAATGACAAGACTGGTGACGGTTGAAGAGGCAATTGAATACCTCGACAACAAAAAGACAAGCGGCGACATGAAACCGGATGAGGCAATACTGCTGACAGCGCGGCGGCTCGGTCGACCGCAGGAAGATGACTGGGATCTAGTCGAAGCGGCTGAGGTACTGGCACGAGAGGTCGCGGACCTGCGATGCCAGATTGAGTGTGCAAAACACGGACTGTGAGCAGCGGTCTGGTACTCCGATCGTCTTGAAAGGTAGGTCATGAGTGAGTCACTGAAAGACAAAGTGTCCCGGCTTCGAGCGATGGCGGAACATGGCCAGCAGACGTGGGATCTGTCGCCAAATGATCAGGCGGCTATTCGCCTCGCTGCTGATGTGCTGGGCTTGATTCAGATGCTGGATGTTCACGGGAAATGGATCGAGTCCGGACCATGCGAGTCTGGAGCAACGGTGCTGGTTGTTGGTGGGGTTGAGTTCGAAGCTCACAGCCACTTGGAATGTTTCGCGCAGGCAAGCCAGCCGATCATTCCGATATCAACAGAGGTGTGACGCTACCTCTAGTCTTTTGGAAAGGAATAAGACGATGTCGAAAAATGATCTGCTAACGCACCTGAAACATATGATTTGGCTTGTGGAAGTTGAATTGAATGAAGATGGAGGGCACATCGTGGCAAACGCGAAAGAGGCCGTGCGACGCGCCGAGCAAAACGCAAACATCGGCGGGACGCGGATTCCGGTTGATGCTGACGTTGTGCTTGAGAAACGGCTCAATGTTTACGGCTCATGAGAATCGGAATAACTGTCCTCTGTCCCTGTGAGGTGAAACGATGTCGCGGACCAAAAAAGACAGAATAAAGGAGTTCTCAGTTCGTCGTGGGATTCCTTCGACATTTAAGGCGATGCGGAGACGAATCCGCAGGCGCAAGGCTAATCAGGCGTTGAAGATTGGAGACGAGATTCCCCGGTTCCGCACTGATGATCATTGGAATTACTGGTAAGACAAGCAGCGGACTAACCATACCGACAGTGCTTTAATCTGTGGCGGAATAACTCACCTATCTGGGAGACGCTGAAAGTCGCAAGGCGAAGCCGGGGCCGTGGTGTGGTGGCAAGGACCGGCGTATTCTGGGTTCGAATCCCAGCAGATTAAATTTCGATCGTCATCGGTTCGGAACTCCGATCGTCACGAAGCCATTGACATCGACTGAAACCCTGGTAGACTGTCGGCACCCCATGTGATCTCTATTTTCATTCCATGACTGCTCCCGGCCTCAGAAAATGTGCCGGACTAATCGCGTCGTGGGGTGTCGAGATGTCTGCAAAGACTAAAAGTTGGTGGCAATCCAAAACGATTTGGATTAACGCAATCACCGCAGCGACAGCGACGCTCACCGTGCTTGGCGGGCAACAGATTGTCACAGATCATCCTGCAATTGCTGCGGGCCTAGTGGCTGCTCTTGGCGGGTTAAACATTGCCCTGCGAATCATTACCGTGCTGCCGATCGGTGGTGAGTAATGGCCAAAAAAGCCCCCGCAAAACCTCCAGCAAAGCGAAAGCCAGCGGCTAAGAAAGCCCCTGCCATCGCTGTCGTGCCATCGAAGTCAATCGCGTGGCGGTCTCGGTTAGTCAGTGGGGCCAAGGCTGCTGCGTGGATTGTTTGCGGTACTGTGGTTGGGGTGTGGGTCAGCGGTGGCATTGAGGTTGGACCGGGGCCAGTTGTCCGCAATGACGTGCTTCAGCAGTCATACGACGCGGACAGGGTCACTCAGGCGGCTGTACTTCGAGACTACGCGGCAAAGGGTTTCGCCAACGACGACGCGGGCAGAGAAGCCGCAACGAAATGGTTTAACGAAAACCGTTTCAGGAATCGCGGCCCTGACTTCCGGCCGTACACGTCAGCAGTCACAGACCATTTTGCAGCCGGGACGCTCGTGAAGTTCGCTGATGAACTGGAGGGCAGATGAGCGGTTTTATTGGTGGATGGTTGCAGACTGAAGAGGATCGCGATTTCCTTGACGCATTGCCGGGCGAATCGTCCGTGTTGGCCATGCGTGGCAGTTACAGCGAGATCAAGGTTGACCCTCGCAAAGTAATGAAGATCGAAAACCAAGGCTCGGTCGGATCATGTCAGGGGCACGCCCTTAGCTCGTGCGTGGAGCTGTGCTATTACATTGCCAGCGGAGATCTGACGCGCCAGCTCAGTCGGGCTATGGGATATTACGAGACGCAGCGAATCGACGGCATCACGTCCGACCGTGGCAGCACAATCAGCGGTGGAATTAAGCTCGCAACTACGAAGGGCATCTGCCGGGAAGAACTCTGGAAATACTCAGGCAGGTACGACGCTCGCAGGCCATCCAATTGGGCTGAAATCGAAGCAGACGCGGCCCAACACAAGGTTGGCCAGTCTTATCGGATGGAATCGTATGACGGTGTGCGAACGTTTCTAGGCAGCGGTCAGGGTGGTATTTCGATCGGTATAAGCTGGGGTGGCGAAGTTGACCGTGCGATCGTCAATTCATTCAGTGGCGCAGGCGGTGGCGGCCATGCAATCGCCCTGCTCGGCCTATCGGAACGACTTGATTCTTCAGGACGTCCATTCGTCTGGATGCTCAACAGCTGGGGCGCAAACTGGGGCAATGGTGGCTGGGCCGAATGGGCACCAAATGCCGTGGAGCAAATGCTGCGGCATCGGTACACGGCCTGCTTCGGGTTGTCCGACATGCCAAACGTAAAGCCTCGGGAATTCACCTTGGAAGACATGCGGAAAGGGCTGGAGATATGAAACGATTTCTGTTTCTGATCATGCTAACTGGATGCGGTGATTCTGGTGAACTCGCGGCGATGCGGACAGCATTTGAAAACGCAAAAGAGACTGTCGTTTTTGAGCAGAAAGCGACATCAGAAAAGACAACCGAGGCTGTTGTGATCCTAAAGGAAAACACAGCGGCACTCGCTCGCATAGAAACAAAACTTGAAGCAAGTTTGTCGTCTCCAAAGCCCAACGGAACGGAGGTGATCAAGTCTGCCCCAAATCCCCCGGCAAAGGCGAACGACACCCAAACCTCTCCCAAAGTCGCTACGCCGGGGGATTTCTCACAAGAAACGCTGGTCGAACTGGCCACACGACTTTACGGCCAGGGAGTTTCGGTCCACATGAAGACCGAAGAGCAGTTGAGGGCGATTGACGCGCAGATGCAGGGCGTGAAGTCATCGCCAGTGCGGTATCAGTCGAGGCCAACGTATGCACCGCAATCAAACTGCCCTGGGGGAATCTGCCCTACAAACTCAAATCAACCACGCGGCTTATTCGGGTGGCGTCGATGAGTTTTATCAAGCCGGTTGACTTGAGACACCTAAACATCCGCGAAGCAATTCAGGCGGTTATCAGCGGACGCATCGAGCGGATTGAGTTCAGTGAGACCGTGAATCTGAGACTGAAGCACGACGGCGAACAGGCAATATTGACCATCACGGACGGGGCGGTTGAGGTTGATATTCCGGGGCCAATCAGCCCGGACGTGTTGCGGGTGACAGCGTATCAGGATCATGCTTTGGTGGATCTTAGGTTGAGTCAGGTCAGGATTGATTATTGATGAGCATGGACGACGCAATCATAGCTGGGGTGATCTTCGAGCGTGGAGTCATCACGCAGGGACGAACACTTGCTGCTGACGGTCGAGACGAGCGACTGCACATCAATCATTACGGTCGCAAGATGCTGAGGTTTGCTGAGCGTGGACGAATCAAGCCAACGGACTCAAACGAAGACATCGCGGCGGCATTGTCATCAGGCGTTTTGGTGTGGCTGTTCTGGCAAATCGCTCCAGACCTGCTGATGTGGATTGTCGAAGCGATTAGGAAAAGAATCTGGCAACAGGAGCCGCAACATTGAATATCTCAGCAGAAGTCATTTTGGGAGTGATCACTGCACTCGGCGCGGTCCTGAGTGGGGCCGTCGGCAAAATGTGGGTGTGGTTTAATGCTGAGCTGCGTGATTGCAAAGACGATCGAAAATCGCTCAATGAGCGAGTCGAGACGATGCACCAAAATATCGCAGAGATCAGCACAACCGTTGGGCGGCTCGAAGGCCGATTGAGCGACAATAAATGACAGCGTTTATCAATGTTGTGGCGTATTTATTGTCGATGGTTTGGGACGCAACAGGCGGGCTGGCTTACAGCGTTTGGAAACAGTTGCAGTAAACGCGGATCTGTTGATCCGCTGTTGGTCGAAATAGGGGTAAACCGTGGGCTTAGAAGCCGTAATCGCAACGCAGGTAATTGACACAACATCTGTTGGGCGGTCGCTCATGACTGCTGCCGATGCTGCTGCTGCACGGACGGCGTTAAGTCTCGGGACTCTGGCGACACAATCGGGAACCTTTAGTGGTACGCACTCTGGAACGTCAAGCGGCACGAACACTGGCGATCAGGATCTGAGTGGTTATTTGACATCGGTGGCAGCAGCCGCGGCTTATCAGGTCATTCTTGTTTCCGGAACAAACCTCAAGACCGTGAATGGGTCGACGCTGCTAGGATCTGGCGACCTGACAATCAGCGGCTTGTCCGGAACCGGCAGCGTCGACAACGCAGCATTGCGGTCAGACGGCACTAGCGGGGCAACGCTGCAGAATTCGGCTTGGATAATCAACGACAATCTGACGGCAAGCCCCAACAACACCGTCAACCATGCGTGCCTCGAAGCGACCGGCGGAACGACAAACGTCAGTGTTAGCATCAAGCCAAAAGGCACAGGGGCGTTTTGTCTTGCTGCTCCAGACGGAACCGCGACAGGTGGAAATGCTCGCGGTACAAATGCAATTGATCTGCAGACGTTTCGCGGGGCTGCCACTCATGTTGCAAGTGGGAGCTATACCGTCGTAATTGGATCGTATAACACTGCCTCTGGAAATTACTCAAGAGCAATTGGCCACTCCAACACCGCATCGGGAGGCACCTGTGTTGCGTTTGGGCATTCGTGTACAGCGTCTGCGGATGACTCTGTTGCAATCGGGTCTACAGCGACGGCATCGGCGGCGAACGGAATTGCGATAGGAAACGGATCGACCGCCTCAGGAAATGGCGGGGTCGCAATAGGAAGCTCGAACACAGCAAGTCAGCCCTCCGCAGTAGCGATTGGTCTTTCATGCACCGCATCAGGCTTGCGATCGCGAGCGACTGGTTGGGCTGCTGCTGCCGATCGCTATGGAATGACAGCACATTCGGCTGGCACATTTGCCGCTACTGGAGACGCACAGCGAGTAGAGTTTTGTTTGAGAAACAAAACGACAAACAACACGGCGACGACGCTGTTTTTGGACGGCTCTTCGACGCGATTGACCATAACGTCGGGAAAAGTGTTGGCGGCGACATGTCGAATTGTCGGCATCAAATCAGACGGTTCCGCTGTGGCAAACTATGTTCGCAGAGTCGTTATCAAGAATGTGGGCGGCACGACATCCATCGTCGGAACTGTGGAGACGATCGGCACAGACATCGAAGACAACGCGAGCACTGACGTTGCAATCACTGCTGATGACACCAACGACGCACTTCAAATCAACGTGACTGGCATAACGTCGGAGACATGGCGATGGGTGGCAGTTGTTGAGGGTCTTGAGATCGCTTACGGGACATAGCTATGAGCCAATCAATCTTTCCTGAAATCCCAGAAACTATGCCACCAGTCGCGGAGCGGATCGCTGCCGACATGCTGCGTCTCGTCGATGCGGAATGCCGTCGTCGAATCGGAAATCATGCGGACTGGTGGTCTGCCGTTTGGGAATCAGAAGAAGCCACACCGGAACAAATCATCGCGGCAATGGGCACGTCTGCCGCGCTGTTCTTCACGATTGCATCGGTCAACAAGCAGCAGATTGCGACCGTGGCTCAAGTGCTGGGCAAGACAACGGCAGAACTTGGTGTACCCGACAAGTGCATGGGTACGCCAAAGACGGTAACTCTCAATTCTGACGGTACGGCAATGGTGGGCTAATCATGGCAACGCAGACAGTCGAATTCAGAAGCCCACCATCGCAAACAATCACTGCGAAATTGTTTGCTGTTGGTAGCGATACGCAGGTCGCGTCGGTATCCAGCACGGAAGCGACAAACCGAAAAGGCACATATTCAGCGGCATACACAGATGTGGCAGCGGGCGAGTATGAACTGATTGCACTGGTTGGTGCTGTGCCGGTTGCTCGATGGTTCGTCACTTTGACGCTGACGACTGCGACGTTTCAGGCGAGAGACAAAGTAAACGCGGAACTGGACTCCGATGCTCGGGCTATGGTCACGGCATTCAACGCGATGCGGAGCGGAAACGTCTACACAGCACCGGCCTTGGCAAATGCTCCAACTGGTTCAGGTGGTGGGTCAGGAACAGGGGCCAGAACGGTCACGATCACCGTTAATGATGGGACAACCGTACTGCAGAACGCAACGGTCAGGATGACTGAGGGGGCGAATACCTTCACAGCGTTGACCAATGCAAGCGGTGTGGCAGTGTTCAATTTGGACGATGCGACATACACGGTCAGCATCAGCAAGAGCGGCTATAGCTACGCTGGAACGACTCTGATCGTCAATGGGACTGAGACAGCAACCTACTCGATGACGGCCATTAGCATCACGCCTCCTGACAACCCGGACCTGTCGGCCATCGTAGTGACCTGTCTTGGTACTGATTTCGAAACCCAATCGGGTGTGACCATCGACTTGAGAATCATCACGCTTCCATCAGGTAGCACGAATGCCGCGTACCCTGGGCTGAAGCAAACAGCGACGTCCAACGTAAGCGGGATCGCAACGCTGTACGCTCCAAAGGGCTCAGTGTGCGAATGGAAGCGAGGCAAAGAGGACTCATGGACAGAGATAACAATTGGATCAGGTGATCAGACGAACGTTACCAGCATCATTGGGTCAAGGTATTGATGGGGGACGCCCGGGCTTCAAGGTACTTCCAGAGAAAAGCCAACGAACGGTGTCCATTTTTC